>JAANYP010007855.1:0-12858 GCA_020465985.1 Centrapalus pauciflorus | reverse complement strand
ATGAATCATTCTCTTTTATGTTTTTCCGGACAAAGTAATATGAACCATTTTGATTTTTTAGTTTTTTCGATCTAAATGGATTGTAATTTTTATATTTAAAACACTAAAAATCAAATTGGGTTGCAATATTTTTCATTCAGAAAAACTATAAACTGCAATTTATTCATAGTTTTTTTGTTGTTAAAAACAATAAAAATGAATCGATTGCAATTTTTTCGTTAGCATAAATCAAAAAACCAGAGTTGTTCATAATTTTCTTTGTTCAAAAAAATCTAAAATATGAATGGGTCGTAGTTTTTATCACTCGAGAAAGCTAAAGAGTCGAATTGATCGTGGTACTTTTCATTTGAAAAAATTAAAAATTTGTGGTTTTTTAATTTCTAACAAAAAATATGAACCATACTACTTTATAGTTTTTCCAAACAAAAATATGAATCATTCTGGTTTTTTAATTTTCCAGTCTTAATGGGTTGTAATACTTTCATTCAGAAAAATTGTAAACTGTAATAATTCATGGTTTTTTTCGTTGTTAAGAACACAAAAATTAATGGGTTGCAATTATTTTGTTAGAAAAAACAAAAAACATTACAATTTTTTGTAAAAAAAATCTAAAACATGAATGACTCGTAATTTTTGTCATTCGGAAAGCTAATACCTGAATAACGTAATCCATTTCGTTTGGAATTTATTAAAAAGCTAAACAATTTGTAATTTTTTAATTCCAAATGAAAAAGTATTACGACCCATTCATTTTTTTAGTTTTTCTACGAATGAAAAAATTATGAATAATTGTGGTTTATAGTTTTTCTAAATGAAGAATACTGAGACTAATTTTGACTTTTGGTTTTTTAAATAAAAAAACTATGACCCATTACTGGAAAAACTAAAAACTGAAACGATGTGTATTATGTTCTTCGGAAAACTAAGAAAAATGATGGTTCATACTTTTTTCATTTGGAAAATATGAAAATTAAAACGATTTGGAATATTTTTCGTTCATATTATATATAATTGTGAACAAATAATTGAATATTATCTAATCGTAAATATGCAAAATATATATTAAAATTTTTATGGTTACAAAAAAATTACTAATAAATAAATTTAATGAATTAAAAAAAAATAGTTAGTAAAGATAGTAATAACATAATTAAATAAAGGGTTAAACCCGTAGAATAGTTGTGTACTTTTTAAAATGTATCGATATGGTACGTGTACTATTTTAATTATTTATATTACACGTGTACTTTCTGAATCGTTCAAATTTGATACGTGTATTACATTTTTGCATACCAATAAGATACTGTAACGACCCAAATTTTATATAATTAATAATTAATGTTTATTGTAACGAAATACGATTCGAGATACTAATTTGTCTCAAACACATAAATAAAAGTGTGTGTGGATAATTATGATATATGCCTTGAATATATATAAAGGACTTTAAAAGAAATGCTAATAATTCCAAACGGCTCAAGACCGACAGAAAGCGTACTCCGACAAACGTCACAAAGATATAGAGTTCGCAGTGGGAGATTCTGTGATGCTGAAAGTATCTCCGTGGAAGGGAATTATGAGATTTGGGAAGCGAGGAAAGTTAAGTCCTCGATATGTCGGACCGTTTCCTATTACCGAGCGGGTCGGTGCCCAAGCTTATAAATTAGAGCTGCCCGCTGAGCTGGCAGGAATTCATAATACCTTTCACGTTAGCTATCTGAAGCGAAGTCCGATAAATCCTGCTGTGACCGTTCCTCTGGACGATGTACAAATCGATGAGCGACTACGTTATGTCGAAGAACCAGAAAAGATTATCGGCGACAAAATAATTAACCTAAGGAATAAAGAGATCGAGATGGTGCTCGTTTGTTGGAAGCACCACCGTGGATCTCTGATGACTTGGGAGACAAAGGCTGAAATGATGGCCAAATACCCCGCTCTGTTTGAAGGAACTTGATTCCGTGGGCGGAATCCTTTTAAGAGGGGAGGAATTGTAACGACCCAAATTTTATATAATTAATAATTAATGTTTATTGTAATGAAATACGATTCGAGATACTAATTTGTCTCAAACACATAAATAAAAGTGTGTGTGGATAATTATGATATATGCCTTGAATATATATAAAGGACTTTAAAAGAAATGCTAATAATTCCAAGGTATAAATGGTAAATAGGTAAAAGTTGTGGGTTGGAAAGAAAAAGAAGAAGAAAATCTTCTTCTTTTTGACTTATATTATACGCAGACACACACACTTTATGTGTGTGTGTTCATCTTTTTCAAAAAACTCCAAATAGAGAGAAAAGAGAAGAGAAGAAGAAGAAGGAGAAGCCAAAAACCGGCTTTTTGTTGAAAGCTTCGTCGTTTTTTTGAAAGATCCAAGAGGTAACCACTCTTGTCTATAAATCTTGCTATTTTATTTTTCTTCTCCTCTCCATCTTCATACGAAGAAGATGAGAAACCCAAATGGGTTTTTATGAATGTTATGGAGAAATCGTTAGATCTTGAGTTATGATAATGAAATATAGTTAGAATCATCATTTTAAAACATATTTTTCAAGTTTTATGGATTTTGATGGGTTTTAGCTCAAAAACCCGAAATGGAGTTTATGAACTCTTGATGATTAAAAAGGAATAAAATGGTGTTTTTGACAGCTTAAAATGTGTTATAAAGGGTATATATATGTTTGGGAATGACCCCAAACCGTTTGTAATAAATATGAAAAGTTTTGGTAGTTTTGAGCATTAAATTCGAAGGGACAAAAGTGCAGACCTGCACCCGAATTACCCTTGATTTTGAAAGAAAATTTCTAAGTTAAAGGATCCGGATGACAGGGGATCCGAATTCGGATGGGTTGGTCCGAAATTCGGATGTGGTTTGAACCGAGTTCGGACCTTGCTTCGGTTGGAAGGGATCCGAAATTCGGATGGTCCCTGATCCGAATTCGGATGGCTTGAAATTCGGATGTGCCTAGGACCGAGTTCGGGCCGTACCTCAGACGAGTTGGTCCGAAATTCGGATGGTCCCTGACCCGAACTCGGATGATCCGAAGTCCGGCTGGTGCTGATCCGAATTCGGATGGGAACGTGAGCCCAGTTCCGGTCAGAAATTGTAATTTTAATTAGTCCTTGGGATCGTTTGTCATAATAACTTTTGTCACCAATTGTAAAGAAAATTAGCCCAAAATAATTATGTAGATCGAGGCCGAAATTAATTAGATCTTACGACTAATATATCTGAATCAAAGTTGAGAAATTATAAACGGTGATACTTATAATATTATATTATGAACCAACTTGTAGGGGTTTTGACGGGTTAAGTCACGTGGAGATTATCACTCCTACCTTGACAATTATAACTCGGTTTTGGGGCCGAGAGCGTATTGTGTATCACTGTGAGTTCTAGTATTAACGTATTTGCATGCATATCATGAATTGTATGTTACTGCTTTCGTATCATTATTGTCATTTTCATGCTTTGCCATCACATACATCATAATTATTGTTTATCACTCGGTTGATAAGTTGTTGCTCGTTCATTTGACCTCTCCGCCGAGACGGTAAGCCTGAGTGTGGTAACCCAGCGGAATCATAATGGTAAGCCTGAGTGTGGTAACCATTATTGCCGGTAAAACGATAAGCCTGTGGTGGTAATCGTATGGCATCATTGTAAACTGCATATCGATAAGCCTGTGGTGTGGTAATCGAGCAGTAGATTGTAAACCCATTGTACGGTAAGCTTGTGTATGGTAACCGCAATGTGGTAGCTTATAGCCATTAGTTGGCCTCCAAAATTGTTAGTCGAATTCATGGCATTGCATGGCATCATTCATATATCGCATGGTACTTTAATCTAGAATCTCACTAAACAACTTTGTTGTGTACCCGATAGTTGTTATATCTTTTCAGGATCTGTTAAGGGCAAAGGCCCGGCTGGCCCAAGTTGTTAGATATCGTTTGGAGCTCGGATAGGAGCTCAATATTTTGTGGATGATTGGGGCGGGAGTAGCAGACTTCCATTTTTGGACTTACGCGAATTAGTTATTGTTTATTAATTCGTTTGTAACTAAATTGATAACTCAATCTTGTAACCCCAGTTACATTGCTCCGTGATTTCCGACACTCTGTTGTGTCTTATGCAAAGTGTTTGGAATCACGTTGATGATTATTAATGTATTGCAAAAGTTTTAAATTGATCGTATTTCCGCAAGTACTCTGTATAAATTAACATATAATGGTATCGAAATACTCGTATTAGTTGTATGGGTGTTTCAATTTGGTATCAGAGCTGGAGCTCATAGACAGAGTATAGTCGACGATACTCTACTCTGAGCACGGTTTCAGATGCTGTTATTGACCCACCTAGGCGGCAATATTATAACAATTACAATTGACCTTGGCCTAGGATGGGATAATATTGGGTAGACTTTTAAGATTATGACTTGACGTAAGCATAATTATATATATATACATATGCATACAAATAAATTTCATGTGCACACTTTGGTGTGAAACAAGTGTTGAACCGACCTGTAACTGTTGGTTGTAGACAATGTCGGATAACCAGTCGAATCGCGTTCTACACCAGGAGGTAGAACATTCAAATGATGGGGGAGGCAGGGATCAGTCTCCAGATTATGAAAATGAATCCAGTTTCCGTACTGGTGGAGGGTCCAGAGAGGAGCAAATGATGCAGATGATGGCGCAAATGCTGGAGCAAAATCGCCAGCAGAATGAGCTAATGACCCCACTACTTGCTTCCCAGAACGTTCAAGGAAAGAAAAATAATGCTGAAGGGGAGCAAGCAAGTAACGATAATACGGAAGGCGCTGGAAGTGGAAGTAGGGCAGAAAGGCCCAAGAAAGATAAGGAACGGAAGCACGGCTCCTCTAAGTCAAAAAGAGGAATGTCGTATAAGAACTTCATTGGTTGTCGTCCTCCAGCGTTCAATGGACGAGCAACTACTGTGGAGGCCTTGGACTGGATCAAGGCAATTGAGAAGTTATTCCGAGTCACCGATGTCAATGATGAGAAAAAGGTGCAGTACGCAACTGCACAATTTGTTGGTCCTGCTTTAACTTGGTGGGATTCCGAAGCGGAGATTTTGGGCTTAGACGCCGTGGCTAAGATGACCTGGGAAGAATTCAAAACCAGGTTTGACAAGCATTTCTGTCCGGCTGTGGCGGTACAGAAGATAAAAAGAGACTTCCTGACATTTCAGCAAGGAGAGCTATCATTGGACGATTATCTGATCGAGTTTAACTCGAAGGCGATGTTTGTAGGGTCAGTGATTGCTGACGAAAAGCAAAAGACTGCTTATTTTGTTGAGGGACTGCGGAGTGAGATCCGCGAGATGGTAACGGTTCGCGCAGTTGAATCTTTCGAGAAAGCTGTGGAGTATGCGCGACTCCGAGAATATGAATTGTTCCGTAAGGAACAGGAATTATCAGGATCAAAGAAAGCGAAGGTTGAGTCTTCGTCGGGGACGTTTAAGCAACCCCAGCAATCATTTTCGAAGAACGTGGACTCCCGTTCACGTTCCCAATCGTCAAGGCACTCAAAGAAGCCTGCTAGCTCCAACAACTCTCAGTCCAAATCTCAGTTTTCCAATTCGGTGCCTACGTGTAACCGTTGCGGGAAACTTCATCGTGGGGAATGTTTGTCCCCTATTGTTTGCCATGGATGTGGGGAAGAGGGACACATACGTCCTGCGTGCCCCAAAAGAACTGATGCGTGCTACGAATGTGGCCAGGTGGGCCACCTTGCTCGGAATTGTCCCAAGAAGAGGTTGGCGACATCGGAAAGTAAAGGCTCAGTTGCAAAGCCTAGTTTTGTTGGTGGTTCCTCCCAATCAAAGGGGAATCCACCCAAGCCTCAAGCCAGAGTCTATCAGATTACAGCTGCTGAGGCGCAAGATGTGCCGGATGTCGTAACCGGTACTTTTCTCCTAAATTCTTTACCTGCTGTAGTATTGTTCGATTCTGGTGCAAGTGTGTCTTTTATTTCCAAAGAATTTGCACGAAAGTTAGATATTATACCTTCTTTAATGCCTTTTCCCTTATCTGTTGATGTGGCAAGCGGAAAATCGGTCAGTGCCACCCAAATATACTACGATTGTGTGCTGACCCTAGACGGACATAATTTTGATATTGACCTTGTCCCCATAGACACCAAAGAATTTGATGTAATAGCTGGCATGGATTGGTTGGCCAATAACCTTGCCACTATTGCTTGTGCTAATAGAATCGTTCGTTTGTTCACGCCGGAAGGCGAAGAAATATTTGTGTATGGGGATAGACGTAAAAGGGAAGCCACAGTGATTTCGGTGGCTAAGGCTCGGAAAAGTTTAAGTAAGGGTTGTCAATGCTTCTTGGCTTGTGTGTTAAATACTAAGAAAGAAGGGAAAAACCTCAAGGATGTACCAGTAGTTAATGAATATCCCGACGTGTTCCCTGATGACTTACCGGGATTACCACCGGATCGATCCGTAGAGTTTCGGATTGAATTGGTGCCGGGAGCTGCACCAATTGCGCGAGCCCCGTATCGTTTAGCACCTTCGGAAATGAAGGAAATGATGGCACAATTGGAAGAGTTATTAGAGAAAGGATTCATTCAGCCGAGTACCTCGCCTTGGGGTGCTCCGGTTTTATTCGTACGAAAGAAAGACGGAACCTTGCGAATGTGCATAGATTATAGAGAATTGAACAAAGTGACTATAAAGAATAAGTATCCTTTGCCTCGTATTGATGACTTGTTCGATCAACTACAAGGAGCTGCTTACTTTTCGAAAATAGACCTTCGTTCAGGGTATCATCAGCTTAAAGTTCGTGAAGAAGATGTGCCAAAAACTGCGTTTCGGACCCGATATGGACATTACGAGTTTTTAGTGATGCCTTTTGGGCTCACTAATGCTCCTGCAGCCTTTATGGATTTAATGAATCGAGTGTGCCGTCCAATGCTTGACAAGTCGGTTATAGTGTTTATCGACGACATCTTGGTGTATTCTAAGACGGAGGAGGATCATGCAGTTCATCTGAGACAATTGCTCGAACTTCTTCGAGGCGAACAGCTGTATGCCAAATTCTCCAAGTGCGAGTTTTGGCTACGACGAGTGCAATTTTTAGGGCATGTTATATCTTGTGAGGGTGTTTCTGTGGATCCCTCCAAGATCGAGACCATTAAAAGTTGGGAAGCGCCGAGAAGTGTTGCTGAAATTCGTAGCTTCCTTGGATTGGCCGGCTATTATCGACGATTCATCCAAGATTTCTCTAAAATAGACGTCCCACTCACTTCGTTGACTCGTAAGAATGCGAAGTTTGTGTGGGAAAAGCCACAGATTGAGGCGTTTCAAATTTTGAAGAGTCGGTTGACTGACGCTCCTGTGCTTGCGTTGCCGGAAGGAAACGAAGATTTTGCCGTTTATAGTGATGCATCAATAAATGGGTTGGGTTGCGTGCTTATGCAACGAGGAAAAGTGATAGCGTATGCATCAAGACAGCTAAAGGATTATGAAAAGAGTCGTCCGACTCATGACTTGGAGTTAGATGCTGTCACGTTTGCTTTAAAAATCTGGCGGCATTACTTATATGGTACTAGGTGCCAGTTGTTTACTGATCATAAAAGTTTGAGACATATCTTCGATCAGAAAGAGTTAAACATGCGTCAGCGACGTGCCGTGGAGTTGATTAAGGATTATGACTGTGAAATCCTTTATCACCCTGGAAAAGCCAACGTAGTGGCTGATGCTTTAAGCCGAAAGAGATACCCGGAAGCGACTTGCTATGCGCTAACGCATGTGGTTGTGAGTTCCTCTATCCTTGACGACGTACAGAAATGGCAAATCGAGGGTCTTAAAGAGGAAAATATTAAGTCTGAGAGAATGGTTGGTCAGAGTGGACTGTTAACCGAAGGTATCAATGGTCTGAAAATGTTTAGAAATCGCATTTGGGTACCGAAGATTGGTGATGTGCGCAAAACAATTTTAGAAGATGGTCATAATTCGAAGTTCTCAATTCACCCCGGGAGTTCAAAAATGTATCAGGATTTGAAATCCGAGTATTGGTGGCCCGGAATGAAGCGAGACGTTGGTAATCATGTTGAGAGGTGTTTGACTTGCTTGCGAGTCAAGGCCGAACATCAAAAACCATCTGGAAATTTGCAACCCCTCGAGATACCCGAATGGAAGTGGGACCACATCACGATGGATTTTGTGGTAAAGCTTCCGAAGACCCAAAGACAACATGATGCTATATGGGTTATTGTGGATCGACTGACAAAATCCGCACACTTCTTGCCGATACGAGAAAACTTTCCTTTGGAAAGATTGGCGCGAATGTATATCGACGAGATTATTGTGCGCCATGGGATTCCAAAGTCTATTGTTTCGGATCGTGACTCGAGGTTTACTTCGAGATTTTGGCAAAGTATGCAAGATCAGTTGGGGACGCGTGTTAATTTGAGTACGGCATTTCGTCCCCAGACCGACGGCCAGATTGAGCGCACTAACCAAACGATGGAAAATATGTTACGTGCGTGCGTGATCGAGCTTGGCGGAAATTGGGATACGCACCTACCACTTGTGGAATTTGCCTACAATAATAGTTATCATTCTTCGATAAAGATGGCTCCGTATGAGTCGTTGTATGGCCGAAAGTGTCGAACCCCGACGTGTTGGCGAGAAGCAGGCGAGAAACCGTTAGCGGGTCCCGAATTGCTTCAGGAGACGCATGATAAAATTCAGATTATTCGTGAGCGAATCAAAGCGGCCCAAGACCGACAGAAAGCGTACTCCGACAAGCGTCACAAAGATATAGAGTTTGCTGTGGGAGATTCCGTAATGCTGAAAGTATCTCCGTGGAAGGGAATTATGAGATTTGGGAAGCGTGGAAAGTTAAGTCCTCGATACGTCGGACCGTTTCCCATTACCGAGCGTGTCGGTGCCCAAGCTTATAAGTTGGACCTGCCCGCTGAGTTGACAGGAATTCATAACACTTTCCACGTTAGCTATTTGAAGCGAAGTCCGATCAATCCTGCCGTGACCGTTCCTTTGGATGATGTGCAAATCGATGAGCGGTTACGCTATGTAGAAGAACCCGAAAAGATTATCGGCGACAAAGTAATCAACCTAAGGAATAAGGAGATCGAGATGGTGCTCGTTTGTTGGAAGCACCACCGTGGATCTCTGATGACTTGGGAAACGAAGGCCGAAATGATGTCCAAATACCCCGCTTTGTTTGAAAGAACCTGATTCCGTGGGCGGAATCCTTTTAAGAGGGGAGGAATTGTAACGACCCGAATTTTATATAATTGATAATTAATATTTATTGTAACGAAATACGATTCGAGGTATTAATTTATTTCAAGCACATAAATAAAGGTTGTGTGTGGATAATTATGAATATATATCTTGGATTTATAGAATGGACTTTAAAAGAAATGCAATTAATTCCAAGGTATAAATGGTAAATATGTGAAAGTTGTGGGTTGGAAAGAAAAAGAAGAAGAAATCTTCTTCTTTTTGGCTTTATACCTACGCAGACAAACACACACATATGTGTGTGTTCATCTTTTTTCCAAAACTCCAAAATAGAGAGAAAAAGAGAAGAAGAAGAAGAATCCAAATCAGACTTTTGTTGGAAGCTTTTCTTGATTTTGAAAGATCCAAGAGGTACCCACCTTTATTTATATAAATCTCTTACTTATTCTTTTCTCCACCATCTTCATTTGAAGAAGATGAGAAACCCAAATGGGTTTTTTTATGAATAGCATGGAGAAATCTTTAGATCTTGAAGGATAATGATGAAATGTAGTTAGAATCATCATTTTAAAACATATTATTCAAGTTTTACGAATGTTGGTGGGTTTTAGTTTAAAAACCCGAAAATGGAGTTTTATGAACTCCCATGGATTTAAAAATGAATGAAATGGTGTTCTTAATGTAAAAATGAGTTTAGAAAAGTATATATATGTTTGGGAATGATTCCAAACCGTTTGTATTAAATGTAAGGAATGTTGGTAGTTTTGAGCATTAAATCCGAAGGGCAAAAGTGCAGACCTGCACCCGAGTTCCCCCTTGACTTTTGAAAGAAAAAATTTCTAAGTTAAAGGATCCGGATGACTTGGGATCCGAATTCGGTTGGAAGGGATCCGAAATTCGGATGTGGTTTGAACCGAGTTCGGACCGTGCTTCGGTTGGAAGGGATCCGAAATTCGGATGGTCCCTGACCCGAATCCGGATGGCTTGAAATTCGGATGTGTAGGTCCGAAATTCGGATGTGCCTAGGACCGAGTTCGGGCCGTACCTCAGACGAGTTGGTCCGAAGTTCGGATGGTCCCTGACCCGAACTCGGATGATCCGAAGTCCGGCTGGTGCTGATCCGAATTCGGATGGGAACGTGAGCCCAGTTCCGGCCAGAAATTGTAATTTTAATTAGTCCTCGGGATCAGGCACCAAAATAGCTTATATTTCCAATTGTGAAGGATAATTAGGCCAAAATAATTATGTTGGTCGATACCGAAAATTAATTAGGTTTTACGACTAATATGTCCGGATCAAAGTTGAGAAATGGTAAGCGGTGAGACTTATAAATATTATATTATGAACCTACTTGTAGGGGTTTTGACGGGTTAAGTCGCGTGAAGACTATCACTCTTACCTTGACGATTATAACTCGGTTTTGAGGCCGAGAGCGTATTGTGTATCACTGTGAGTTCTAGTATTAACGTATTTGCATGCATATCATGAATTGTATGTTACTGCTTTCGTATCATTATTGTCATTTTCATGCTTTGCCATCACATACATCATAATTATTGTTTATCACTCGGTTGATAAGTTGTTGCTCGTTCGTTTGACCTCCCCGCCGAGACGGTAAGCCTGAGTGTGGTAACCCAGCGGAATCATAATGGTAAGCCTGAGTGTGGTAACCATTATTGCCTGTAAAACGATAAGCCTGTGGTGGTAATCGTATGGCATCATTGTAAACTGCATATCGATAAGCCTGTGGTGTGGTAATCGAGCAGTAGATTGTAAACCCATTGTACGGTAAGCTTGTGTATGGTAACCGCAATGTGGTAGCTTATAGCCATTAGTTGGCCTCCAAAAATTGTTAGTCGAATTCATGGCATTGCATGGCATCATTCATATATCGCATGGTACTTTAATCTAGAATCTCACTAAACAACTTTGTTGTTTACCCGATAGTTGTTATTTCCTTTCAGGATCTGTTAAGGGCAAAGGCCCGGCTGGCCCAAGTTGTTAGATATCGTTTGGAGCTCGGATAGGAGCTCAACATTTTGTAGATGATCGGGGCGGGAGTAGCAGACTTCCATTTTTGGACTTACGCGAATTAGTTACTGTTTATTAATTCGTTTGTAACTAAATTGATAACTTAATCTTGTAACCCCAGTTACATTGCTCCGTGATTTCCGACACTCTGTTGTGTCTCATGCAAAGTGTTTGGAATCACGTTGATGATTATTAATTGCAAAAGTTTTAATTTGATCGTATTTCCGCAAGTACTCTGTATAAATTAACGTATAATAGTATCGAAATACTCGTATTAGTTGTATGGGTGTTTCAATTTGGTATCAGAGCTGGAGCTCATAGACAGAGTATAGTCGACGATACTCTACTATGAGCACGGTTTCAGATGCTGTTATTGACCCACCTAGGCGGCAATATTATAACAATAACAATTGACCTTTGGCCTAGGATGGGATAATATTGGGTAGACTTTTAAGAGTATGACTTGATGAAAGCATAATTATATATATATACATACATATAAATATCATGCGCACACCTTGGTGTGAAAGAAGTGTTGAACCGACCTGTAACTGTTGGTTGCAGACAATGTCGGATAACCAGTCGAATCGCATTCTACACCAGGAGGTAGAACATTCAAATGATGGGGGAGGCAGGGATCAGTCTCCGGATTAGGAAAATGAATCCAGTTTCCGTACTGGTGGAGGGTCCAGAGAGGACCAAATGATGCAGATGATGGCTCAAATGCTGGAACAAAATCGCCAGCAGAATGAGCTAATGACCCAACTACTTGCTTCCCAGAATGTTCAGGGAAAGAAAAATAATGCTGAGGGGGAGCAAGCAAGTAACGATAATACTGAAGGCGCTGGGAGTGGAAGTAGGGCCGAAAGGCCTAAGAAGGATAAAGAAAGGAAGC
Organism: Centrapalus pauciflorus; assembly: GCA_020465985.1. Taxonomy (NCBI): domain Eukaryota; kingdom Viridiplantae; phylum Streptophyta; class Magnoliopsida; order Asterales; family Asteraceae; genus Centrapalus; species Centrapalus pauciflorus. The sequence goes on along the minus strand of JAANYP010007855.1, from coordinate 675 downwards.
ACGGCTCCTCTAAGTCAAAAAGAGGAATGTCGTATAAGAATTTCATTGGTTGTCGTCCTCCAGCGTTCAATGGACGGGCAACTACTGTGGAGGCCTTGGACTGGATCAAGGCAATCGAAAAATTATTCCGAGTCACTGACGTCAGCGACGATAAAAAGGTGCAGTACGCGACTGCGCAATTTGTTGGTCCTGCTTTAACGTGGTGGGATTCAGAGGTCGAGATAATGGGTTTAGATGTTGCGGCGAAAATGTCCTGGGTAGAGTTCAAGACCAGGTTCGACAAGCATTTCTGTCCGGCTGTTGCGGTACAGAAGATAAAAAGAGACTTTCTCACGTTTCAGCAAGGAGAGTTGTCAGTGGACGATTATCTGATCGAGTTTAACTCGAAAGCAATGTTTGTAGGGACGGTAATTGCTGATGAAAAGCAAAAGACCGATTATTTTGTGGAAGGACTGCGGAGTGAGATCCGCGAGATGGTAACGGTTCGCGCAGTTGAATCTTTCGAGAAAGCTGTGGAGTATGCGCGACTCCGAGAGTATGAATTGTTCCGTAGGGAACAGGAATTATCAGGATCAAAGAAAGCAAAGGTTGAGTCTTCGTCGGGGACGTTTAAGCAACCCCAACAATCATTTTCGAAGAACGTGGACTCCCGTTCACGTTCCCAATCGTCAAGGC
>JAANYP010007854.1:0-195339 GCA_020465985.1 Centrapalus pauciflorus | reverse complement strand
CGCCTGGAGGTAATGATGATATCTTTGTGATGTTGACGAATATGGCCAGAGGGGGCTGAGGAGGATTGACCCTCTTCGGCAATCTGAAAACCGCTCAGATGCAGCAGTTCATGAGGCTGGTAACTACCGAAACGGAGTTGTTTTTAGACTTATGGTTCTAGATTGATGTCCATCAAGGTGGTTCGAGGAGGAGAGAGCCCAGGGGAATTGGGGGAGTCGATTATGAGAGAAGAAGAGAAGCGATTGCCTACGTTAGTGACGAGGCCCGAGCAAAACGTCATAGATTTAGCAAGGGTCGTCTTCTTACCTCGGAAGCACAACCAGAAACCTCTCAAAGCCCCAAACCCACGCACCAACCACAGATTCACCTATCAACTCCACCTCAGCAACCCGAACCTACATTCCGCCACCATCAATCCTTTCCCCTTCAGTCCCTTCCAATCATATGCCCGAAGCATACATGAAAATCAAAGATTTCTGCAGCTTAAGAGTCGCGTAGATTTTCAGGCAGTTCCAAATTATAACTCTCACTACAGCAGTTGGTGAACTCCAAGCAGCATACGCTAATCTGGATAAGGAGAATGCTGAGTTGAGAATGATATGACGGTGTAAGAGATGAACAAACACTGAGCTTAAATCTTTTCATGATCAGTCATCCGAGCATCCTAGCAATGAGGTCCTCATTGACAGGTTAATGAAAAACACTTCAGGCTCAGGGGGAGACGTCGTGTCGGATCAAGAAAGTACAGAGGCGAGGGACGATGCTGCAATATAATCAAGGCAGTGATCCCAGGCTCTCAAAGACAGATGAGCCGTTACTATTTTTCTACTGCTCAGGCTAGCTCAATCTCAGGGGAGCCAAGTCAAGCAGAAGGTGAAAGAGGAGAGGCTAGTTCTTCAAGGAATTTAGAACAGCGACCTGATCGATGCGCTGAAAAGAATTGAAGAGAGCTGATGATGGGTTTGATTTTGAAGATGAAATGGAAGAGATGGAGGAAGGGTGAATTTATTCCCGATGATGTCGCGGACTGGAAATCTGAGACGAAGTGATAGAGGATGAAGACGATCAAGTCATGAAGTTATTGTGACTCACAACCAGTAACGGAGCTATATGAAGACAAAATCATATGTGATGACATTGACTATATCACGTAGCCTCAGTCGAGGATAAATGAACTTGAAGAGGCCGAGATGGAGCCATCTAGGACTGACTTGATCAATCTTTGGTTCAAGAAAGCAGGAAAAGAAAGAGAGTTTGAAGATGAAGACGAAGATGAGAGTTCCAGGTGCTGGGACTTCTCAGGAGGCAGTATCAGCTGGTTCTTGACAGAGAACTGCAGCTGTTCATTTGAAAAGACAGCGATGGACTTCAATACTTGAGGCGGACACTGAACAGCTTTTAATTCTTCCCAAGATTGAAGTTAAAGAGTTAGCCTGGAAGGAGCTTATTAATATTGGAGAGCTTCCTTACGCAAACGTTATTGAAAGAATCATAGGAACAGAAGGGCGCGATCAGGCAATTTGAGAGGCTTAAGCCGAGATCAGGCCAAGAGGGTCGAGGATGGTCAAGAATAGATCCTCATACTGGAAGACCTGGCTAGATGATCTACATCCAGCCAGTCAAATGCTTGAAAAGAGTGCCAATAAAGCCAATGCCACAAATTTTTGAGCACACTGAAGTGGTGGTACCTGAGATTGATACTGCTGAAGCTATAAGGAGGATCAAGACGAGCAGGTAATTTTTGAAGGTATATCCGACCCACTGCATTTGATAAACCTATCTAAGGATGACCTGAGAAAGCTTCACGATCAGCCTATATCTTCACTGAACCATGGAGATCTGAAGCCAGGAAGTTCCAAAGGTAGTTAAAAGTTTGTATAGCTGCAGGGTTATATGCAGGTAGTAGCGTCTCTAGCTCTATTATTAAATTTGATATAATGTAAATAATTAGAAGCTTCGTCAAGGGGGAGTCTTGTTGGTACACCCTGTGTGACGATAGCAGTCTAAACGATCTGCGTTATGATTAAGTAATTCTGAAAATTAACAAGTGTTATTGATATATATGTGTTAAATGTTGTTTGTCGGTTATTGATTGTGTGTTTGAACTATTGTACATATTACACGAAGTTCAAACATAAAAGTCAAAGGTTGTCAAGCATAAGTTAAAACATAAGTTTCATCACGTAAGTGTTTAAGGTGTATAGGTTAGATTCGAATTGCATAAAAGGATACATTCGAATCTGTATAGATTCGAATGTAGTCTTGATTCGAATAGGCTAGTTCGAATCTGTCAGATGGAAAGATTCGAATGGGCCTTAGGCCAGATTCGAGGTTGGCCCACAACAGACTCATATCAGGGCCTATAATTAGGGATAGACTCGAATCATTAGCTGACCTTTGGCAGAATTCGTGAGGAATTAAGCAATAGGCGATCTCGAGTTTATCAGCTAGGTGAGTCCCGTTTCGGAGAGAATTAGTACGTAGGATCGTTCGTGTGTCGTTCGTTCAGCGTCTAATAGTCTCCGTGTTTCCGTTGGTTGAGAGTTGTCCGTCTGACCGTCAACGAGGATTCCGCACTCGTTAACGGGTCCGCGTCTAGATAGATCTGTCAGTGGTAGACCTTACATCTTGAAGTTCAAATGTGACAGCCTTCTGTGCCATAGCCAATTTAGATCTGCATTTGTCCTTGTGAGAAAACAGGTTTCAGTTGTGGGATCAGCAGATTGCATGTCCACAACATACACACCTTTCTTTCGTTGAGCACACACCATAACTTTGCCTTGGGGATCCAATATGTAACCCAGGTGCTCATCAAAGTTAACCTTGTAGCCAGCATCACACAGTTGACTTAGGCTAACAAGGTTATGTTTCAGCCCAACCACATAGGCTACTCTTTTGAACACTGCGACACCAGCTTTAAGAGTTCCATATGCCTCAGTGGGTCCCTATACGTTGTCACCAAATGTGACTTTTGGCCCTTTTTCAGGCCTGAGATCACTCAGCAGGTCTTTACAACTTGTCATGTGCCCTGAGCAGCCACTGTCCAAGTACCAAACCTGGGATGGTTGTTTTTCCTTCAGAGTGACAAGAAGAATATTAGTCATTTTTAGGGGAACTCATCACAGAGATGAGTTCTCCTACTTCATCAACATTTTTGATGGACTTGTGATATCAACACTAATATTCCCTATTTGAATGGTATCAGTTTGGATACCACTCTCATTGACTGAGATGTTTCCAACACTATTTATGTTAGCTGTGAAGGAACCATCAGAGTCAGCTGGTCTCATGTCCTCAGTTTCAGGACAGTTTTTGGCCAGATGTGTCTTCATTCCACATTTATAGCATTTTCTCCTCTTAGCATTTTTGGAAGAAGACCTTTCAGAGACACATTCTGAGTTATTTCTGTTGATTTTATCAGCAGGTTTAGCAAACTTATTACTATTTGATGAATCAACAGCTTGAGTGGAAGGTTCAATGGCAGCAGCTTTGCCTGTCTCTTCTTTCCTCTTTTTAGGAGGACAGATGTCAAAGATAGGAAGCTTAACTGGCTTTTGAACTTCCACAGGTTTAGGAAACTTATTCCCAAATCTCTCAGGCTGAGCAATGGCTTTGCCTTAGTCCTTCCTGAGATGTGATTGATGCTGCCTATCAACATAATCATTATTTCTGGTTTTGAAAAACTTATTTTCATTTAGGACCAGTTTACCACTATGATTAGAAAACTTATTTGAAATCACAACAGGTTTGCCTTCAACATGAGACTTACCCTTGTTAAAAGTTGACTGCTTACCTTTTGAAAACTTATTTTCAAAATGTTCAGCATTAAAAGGATTAGTATGCCTTTTACCATCAGCTTTAGATCCAAAGCCTGTTTTGTCAACAGGCTTGGTGTCCACAGCTGCAGTTTGGACATGCTTTCCTTTCTTTTGCTTGTGTGAATTAGTAGAGCACTTAGCAAGCTGATTTGATGGAGAACTCATTTCATCAGCAGCTTTTAAGCTAGGTTCACACGAGCTGTCAGTGTTTTGAGGCCTGACAAACCTGTTTGTTGAGATTAATTTACCATTCACTTTTTGAATGAAAGTGTTTGGATGCTCACCAAGAGTGGACAAGTCTTCCTTCAGATTATTAACCTCAATAATGGAAGCTGCTGTGTCAAGATCCCCTCCAAGATAGGCTTGGATTTGTGCAGGGATTTGTTGACTTATGCAGTGGCTGACTTTTTGTGCAGATTGGCACCAAGAGTCAACTATCTTTTGCAACTTGGCATGTTTTATACCTGTTTCTCTCTTTTCTTCCAGTAAAATAGAGTTGATGTGTTTTAATTCATCAAGCTTAGTTTCCAACTTATGGAAGCTGTCCATTTTACTGGATTTTGTTTCAAGATGAGTTTTAAGCTTAGAGATTTCAGATAATAAAACAGTATGCTTCTCAACAGCAGCTTTCAGATCAACAAGCATATATTCAAACATTTTAACTTTTTCTTCAGAACTGTAATCCATAAAATTTTATACCTTATACATCATTGTAGGGATCCAGTTCTCCAAGCTGCTAAAAGCTTCATCTTTAGCCATATCCTGTTTGAAATTGCTTGTTGATGGGACATCAGTGTTGGCCATCAGAAAGTGATTGTCTTCTTCATCAGATGATGAATCAGACTCCTCCAGTCACAAGTCTCTGCCATGAGTCCCTTTTGTTGGTTAGAAACCACTGAGTTTTCCAACTTCCTCAGCTTAGCCATAGCCATAAGGTACTTAACCCTATAGCCATCATCCCTGTTTATCTTGTGTGGTTTGGATGACTGACCAGCAGCTTTTGACACACAGTCAGTAGCTATATGGCCAGGTTTGCCACATTTGAAGCACTCAGCTTTGGTCTTATCAAATGCCTTCTTTTTAACAGCATTTGAACTACCCTGCAGCATGTTTCTTCCAAACCTTTTCTTGTTGAACCTTTTGACAAGCATGACTATCATTTGCTCATCATCCAGTTTAGCAAGATCTGCATTATCTTCCTCATCAGATACTTCCTCCTTATCATCAGCCTGTTGATCAGGTTGAGTGAACACATCACCCATCTGACTTACAGGTTGTCTCACACTGGCCACAAAGGCTGCACCTTTCTTAGACATTTCCAAGGCATTTCTCTTCTGATGCCTTGACTGCTCATCATTTCATAAGGATCCATACAGGTTAACAAGATCCATACTTCTGATGGTACCTGAATTCCTTAAGATTGTAGAAAAATAATTCCATTCTTCAGGCAGGATGTCCAAGAATTTGTTTACCAGAGTCAGACTGTCCTTGGTGATTCCAACAGCTTTGAGATCATTAATAAGAGCAGTAAACCTGGTGTAGATTTCTGTGAGAGTCTCCTTTGGTTTTGCAAAGAAGAGTTCATACTGTCTAACAAGATTATTAATCCTGTTATCCAGTGTGATTGTGGGTCCATCATAGACGGTACACAAAGTATCCCACATCTCTTTTGCAGTCTTCATCTTCTCAACCTGTTTGAACACATCATCAGGCAGAGAGATGACCAGGTTATTTCTGGCCTTTGCATCAAGAGCCACCAGTCTTTTGTCTTCATCAGACCATTGAGCTTTTGCTTTCTCAAATGTTCTGATTTCAGGAGCAGCTCCTTCAACAGCAGGAGTTATAGTTCTAACAGAGGTCGGCACATAGGGACCCTCCATTACAATCTCTGGTAGTTGCACATCCAGATTCTCTAAGTAGAGGTTTGCCCATTGAACCATTGTCGTAGTATGAAGAACTTGCAGCACTGTTGTCCATGGAAATTTTGGGAGAATGAGAGATCTAGAATGACACACACTCTAAACTGCTTTGATACCAGTTGTAGGTCCCGAAAGGTTTCCCAAGTATATAGCCTTAAGCTGTAGAGGGGGGGGGGGTGAATACAACAATTTAAAAACTACACACTATTTTCTCAATGTTTGTATGTATTATCAACAAATGTTAATTACAAACAAGCTTGACTGCGGAAAGGTTCAAGCTGAGATGACAGATACAACAGTATGTTAACTTGTCTAAGACAGACATAAACTAGTTACAATGAATACACTCACTAAGAATCACTCACTGTGTTTACAAGACTTAGAAGGACAACTTGAATAAGAACAGCTTAAGCACAAAGCACTGTTTTATTCAAGCAGACTTGCATGCATGAAAGACACACTTGAATGCACGTTCACTCTTGGCTTCAGCACTTAGCTTTTTGGCTTAATCTTTCAATCCTTGGAAGTTTCCTTTTATACTCACTCAGAGGATCTAAGTGAAGCTTCTTCATTGGACGAAAGGAAAAAGGTGAAGTCTTGTTGAAAAGACAACATAAACTTTTCTGCACATTCTGAAAAGCAGACTTGTCTTCATGTTGGCAGAACTTTTGTCTTTTCACTTTGTCTACTGTTGCATAAGCTTTAACTAAATAAGGAATGTCAACTTTACATCTTTCCTCCTTTGTTAAGGCCTATATTGATATAAGAAAAGGTCTGTCACCCTTTTTCAAATATCCTTTTGTCTTCATGTGACAGAACAGCTTGGGCAGGCTGAGCAGTTCTGTTTTCCACTTTGTCTTCGACTTTGTAAACTGATCTTCTAGCCAAAAACAATACATAAAGACTTGGGAACATATTCCATAAAGTGTTTTAACCTGTTCACAAAGAACAGGTTCTGTTTACAAAGAACAGAACACTTGTAAACTGCCCAAGCTGCTCACCAGTGTAGAGCAGCGTAGACAGTTTATGTCCAGCCTGTTCAGCAGACAGAACAACTTAGACAAACTGCCTTTGTTGCAACACATGCAACAGGGTAAACAACTTTGGGCTGATATTGCAAATCATTTTCAGGTTTCAATAAGGCATATTACAGGCCTTAAATTCAACCTTCAAATGCATCAACAGGTTTGATTGAAAATCTCCCCCTCAGATGCAGAACAGGTTTGACTGAGGCCTTTTTGTGCCTAACAATATATATATATATATATATATATATATATATATATATATATATATATATAAACTTGACTTTTTAAGTGGATTTTATTTATAAACTTGTAATGTTGGGTGATTTAAGACATAAAAATATATAAATATACTTATCATCATATATGAGAGTTATTAAGTCCCTATTATCATTTAGGACTCGATTAAACACATTAGGTTTCATCACCAATCAAACAACGCAAATTTGCATTTTACGCTCATATTTGCCATCGCACTCACGGTGAGTCTTCATAGCCCCTATTTTCACACTGTAATATTTTGGGGTTGAAATACATGCTACATTTTCATATGGACACGGAAACAATTTCATTTCTATTATGTATTACACATGTGGTTCCATCAGCCCTCAAATCATGAACCGTTAATTGCATTTATTTGTAAGCGCGAATATATTGTGGGTAGATCTATCGAGAGTCATGTCCCCCATTCGGGTTAGTTCAGCTCGGCTAACAGCGGGTGCGTATATATTCAACACACGGTATTACGTATGGGAATACTGCACAGGACAAACTCATTTAATTAAGCTTCGGTTGCATGATGGTTTATATGTAACACATAACATGGAATTTATGATTTTATAAATTCAAACTCAACTGTTGTTGTCCATACAAGTCAGTTTTACGTGTAAACCTATGAGCTCACCAACATATTTGTTGACGTATTTTAGCGTGTATTTTCAGGAAATTAAGGCAAGTCCTCGCATCGGAAGTATTTTCAAAAATCCGTACTTAAGGAGTCGCATGCATTTTCAAAACCACCGGAGATTTAGTTGCATAATTTTGTTTACTTTAATTATGTATTTAAATCTCTGTACCGTGCGAACTACTCTTCATCATATCATGCTATGTAAAACAGTTCTATCTTTTTAAAGCTTTTATCGATGTAGTTTTTTGAAAACGTCCATATAGTGGTCGTTATGATTATGGTTACGCTTCCGCGACGTCATGCTTCGTTGCCAACCAGGGTAACGGGGTGTGACATTAACACACACACACACACACACACACACACATATAGGGGTGTGTTCAATGAAAAACCACTATGCACCTTAAAACTATGGAAACCTACGTATACCGTCCGAATTGGTGCATTTTATGAAAATGCGGTGGCATGATCATATAAAAGGTGATGCATCATGCGGGATTTTGATGCATCACACGGGAAATTTGATGCATCACGCGGGATTTTGATGCATCACGCGGGGAAGTTGATATATTTGTGGTGGTACAGTGCGGTTTTCACAAGTTTTTAGGTGCAAGGTGGTTTTCCATTGAACCCCAATATATATATATATATCTATATATATATATATATATATATATATATATATATATATATATATATATATATATATATATATATATATATATATATATATATATATATATATATATATATATATATATATATATAGGGATAGGATCAGGTGAGAAGAATCTTATGGTGAGAAGAAGTGAGAAGCAATCAGAAGATGCCACATGGATACTCCATTAATTAATCATAAGGGTATAATTGTCATATAAAATTATATATATTAAAGTGTAATTTGATTTTTATTGAATTATTAAATGTAATTAATGTTGACCAAAATAACTCATCTCTTTCCAATTGAATTCCCAATTTTTAGCTGTAACCCTTTTATCTCTCAATCACTATTTTTCTTTCCCCATCCCACATTCTCTTTTCACTAAAACAAACTCTAAGCGTCACCGTCATATCGTCTCACACCATTACCGTCGTCCGCCGACGTCTACATCCAATGTCATCGTCCGCCACCATTACCAAGCAACCCACGGATGCCTATTTCTCTCTGTCGACTCGCTTCCCTGCATCTACGATCATCGACCGTCGCATGCCATCTCTCTCTCTTCCTCCTGTCGAGTAACCTATTTTTCACCGACATCATCGGCCCACCGTTACGAAATCGGTAAGGAACCCGATGTTGTGACTGTAGATCGTCAAGTATTCTTCAGATGCACAAGATCAATGTTGTGATAGTTGAAGGTAGATGTTTGTAATATTCAACAAAAGCACTGAATCTAGTTTTCTCAGTGTGTGTGTGTGTGTGTGTGTGTGTGTGTGTGTATATATATATATATATATATATATATATATATATATATATATATATATATATATATATGTATTGTATCGTTACAAATTTGATTTCAAGATTTTGTATGTTTTATGTTGTATCTATTTTTTAAATAGTTGTATTTATTGAATCAAAAGTCCAGTAGTGTATCAACTGTATTGATTGAAATTACAATATATTGAGTTTTTTTAAACATTACTGCATCTATTATAGGAAATTACAATGTAGTGTATCAACTATAAATTGATAGTTGTTGCAAAATACTGAATTTAAATTTGAATTTAGTCGGATATGGATTCAATTTTAATTAATGATTAATTAAATAGAGAAGTTTCCAAATTTTAGAAAGAGAAATAATTTTCATGGTGACTGATTTGCCCTCACTACAACAAAATGAACCTAAAGCAACATGAGAAAAGTATTGTGTTAGGCCTTAAAAGTGTTGCTATAGGCCTAATGCGACACTTTATGTAGTGCCACCTTAGCCAACGTCGCCTTAGGTCTAAAGCGACACTTTCACTAGATAATGCAACACTTTTCAAAAGTGTTGCCATTATTTTATAAATGCAACACTTTTTATATAATAAAGCAACATTTTTTAATGTGTTGCCATTATTTTATAAATGCAACACTTTTTAAATGCAACACTTTTTATACTCTAAAGCAACACTTTTAATTTATTGTTACCAACTTATAGCAACACTTTACTTATCAAATGCAACACTTATCAAATGTTGTCATTATGTAAATGCAACATCATTATCAGCCTATTGCAACACTTTATTATTGTTTTAAATTACATAAATGCAATATTTTCTAGTCAAAAGAAACACATTAAATATTTTTAAATTTAATGCAAATAAAATTATTTATTTAATTGCTTCGTGATGGTAAAAACTACTTACAATTCAATTCAACAAAAATAATATCATTTCATAACATATTGATCAAAAACTATTTCAAATATATAAACGTCTACAACCAAAATAAGGATCATCAAATGTATAAGAGATACAACAAATAAGTAAATTACAATCTTGGAAATGTATATTCAATTCCTCTTCTTGTAATTTCTTTCATACGAAACGACGCTTATCATGCACAACTCTCCATCTGTCGATCACTTTTGTGAAGACCTCCCCTTACGGGGCAGTTATCAGAGTCTAGGTCCCACATCATACAACACGATATCAATCATAACTAAGATAGAGTAATTTAAGTTGCGGAATTTCATATTACAAGTACAAACATTAGGATAAGTTTAATACAATTTTAGTTCAGATTACAATTTTAAAATTAAACTTATAAAGGGCACCAGACTAATCTAATTCATGTCATCATACATTCAAATCAAATCTACCCAGACCACACAATTATCATCTGCCAATCAGTACCGAAGGGTTTTGTTGAGTAGTGGTCTATAGAAAACTTCAATCTTGATCTTGTAAGACCTAAGAACTAGGTCCGGCAGGTGACTTTCCTTTATCTTTTCTTGTAAAAAGGTTAAATAGCAACTGTAAGCAAGACTTAGTGAGAATATAGATTTTCAGATTACATGCATTAATCAAGCAGATCATGGGTCAAAGCGTGATATGTCTGGATTGCCGCTACAGCCACTCATGATTGAGACATAGAATTCTTAGAATCGGATGATGTTCAGCCCACGCTCACGCTTTTAGTGGAAGCTATCCACTTATGCTGGGCTAGCTACCAGCGGTCTTTATGGGGGAACATCGGAGTTTCATTACCAAGTTTAATAGAACTAGTGACATAGCTAGGTCTAGAACAATAGACCGACAAAGCTAATCATACTAAGCTGAATCAATATATCAAAGATGCGATCTATAAGGAAAGCATAGTAATCCAAGTCATGATAGCAATAACTTCATATCAATATTTGAAACGAACAATAAGTACAATGTCATGCGAAATGATAATCAAATAGCTATCATGATCCACAGGGCATCACCGAACCATGGTGTGCACAGGTCACAATCCAGCTGAGCATTCATGAATGTCAAATAATCTAGCATAAAAAATATGTCTCAAACGGAAGTCTAGCATGAAAAACTGAATATCTATAACTCACTGGTTCTGGGGTCTTTATCAAGCAGATTTATAATCCACCACCTGAGTTATCTCAGGATTTATCTTTAGTCTTTCCGGACTCTGGCTTTGCACTTTTCAAACTTTAAATCTTTAATTCTTTAATTCTTTGTTCAGAATTCATCTGAACCTGTCCAGAATTTATCATAACATATCATTATAAACCCTTGGAATTTCATTAACTTGATTCTGATAACTCATAATCTTTTCAAATGTATTTTATGCCCAAATCTTGCATTTGAACATCTCATATTTCGTTTAATATTGCATGTATTGGCACTAAATTATATATTTCATTAAGTCATAAAAACATATCTAAAAAGTTAGATTATTAGCCTTAATTTCGGATCATAAAAATTACATCCGGATTCGCACCATCTGGGACCGACTCGGCGAGTCGGTTAAGGCGACTCGGCGAGTGGAGGTCCGAAATTCGGATCTTTGGCCGAATTCGTATGCATCCGAAAAGTATTATCATCCGAGATTAACCCATCCGAATTCGGGTCAAAAATGAATTCGGATCTCATCCGAACTCGGGTCAAACCGAATTCGGATCACGTCCGAACTCGGATCTAAATCGAATCCGAATCCAATACTTAGAAATTTTTCAAGAAATTCATGGTGTTCTTGGCGACTCGCCGAGTCACCATATCGACTTTGCAGGTCGACCCCTACGGGTTTTACCAAAAATTCACCAAACTTAAATTTTAATCACATGCAATTGAATCTAAGATTATATTATCATTTTTGGGATGTTTTTACACTATTTTACCCATCTTTAACACATTAAATCATCCAGATTTGTCCAAAATGTTGAATTTTTCTCAAGAACATAAAAGTTTATAAAAACTCAGATTTTTGATGATTTTGGATGATTTAAGCTACGATTTTCGTTTCTGAATCATTTATGGGTTTCATTATATGATTTCTAACCAACATTTCAAACACATAACATAATTTTTACAGATTATAAATCCGAATTTGATGCATTTTAAATCTTTAAAAATACAAACTAACTTAAAAATTAGTGTTACTACCTTAATCTCTTCTGATTCTTTGTATTCTTCAGTTAATTTCACGAATTCTTCTTCTGATTCTTTGATTTTCAGATGATTTTTAGAGTGAGAGTGAGAGAGTTTGAATATTGAGAGATGATGAAATGAGAGAAATGAAAGACTTTTGGTCTTTTATTTCTAAACTTTCGAATATTGACATATTTGGTCCCTCGATGTCTGATTTTTATTTAAATACAGTTTTATCTTTATTTTATCATGACTGACTTAATTTATCTTAAATAAATATTTTCATAACTTAATTAAAAATTACAATACATATAATGTAATAAAATTACATTATTGAATCAAAAATAGAAATTAAAGTTAAGTCAAAAGTTAGGTTGTTACAACTTTGCATATGTCAAAAAAAAGTAACTAACCTGCAACATATGAAAACACGTTCAATATATACCACTCAGGCAACAACAATGTAAAATTGATAAGTCAATAATTTGTTTACTCATCTACATCATGAATATTTTACTAGTTTCCAATGTTTCATGATAATAGAGTTAATCAATTATTTCAATTTGTATGCACCTCCAATAGGTACACCTGCACAATGGCTTATGCATGTGATATAAATTTCATGAACTTCTATAGTATGACTTAAATAAAATCTGTTCTAGGATAACTAAAGGATCTTCTTTCGTATTTCTATACTTTGTGATCTCGATTCATTACATGGAACATATTAACAGAAGATTTAGCAAAGATATCACTAGAATATTTAACAATAAAATCTAGAACACCATGTACCAAAAACTTGATGTCAATACTTGATGCAAGTTAACAACCAGCATACATATTAAATGACATGTACAACTCAATTAGAATAGAAAGAAAATTGGATGATTTGGAAAACAAGTCAGGTGTTATTGGAGGATAATGATGGGAATAGAATAGGATAAATTGGTACTAGAAGGGGATAGCAAAGATATTTCAGCCAAAACAGTTTAGGACAGGTGTATTGTAGCAGTAAAAGGATCGGTGGCCTATGCTTGCTACTTGCTATGTGCAAAACAGTTTAGGACAAGTGTATTTCAGCCAAAACAGTTTAGGACAAGTGTATTTCAGCCAAAACAGTTTATGTGCATTAATTATTTTTACGTTTTAGCAATTCTGTTTCAGAACAGAAAGAAAGAATTAAAACGTAAAAAAATATAAAAACTGAAATAACTGATTCATTCTGATATCTGTTTCAACATTTCAACATTTCAGAATTTCTATTTCTATTTCAACATACTTTTATATTAGCAAACTACTGCAAGTTTTTTAACAGACAACTTTATATCTATACATACCTGATCTGATTCATGAAAAATTGATTTCAGAAACAAGATTGCAGAAGAAAAGAGGAACAAGAGTAACGAAATAAAATACTAAACTAGTAGCGCAAAGAAATAATTGGTAAAGAGGAAAAAAAAATAAAGCGACTAGTTATAATGGGGCTAAGCTAGGAATAAAGTTGACGAACTAACTTGAATTCTTGAAGCCTTGAATGTAGCCGAAATAGCAACGGGACCAACGAAGTCTAGTAATTGGGTACGCAGTCTGCTTCGTCAAGTATAAGCATTTTTATTCCCATCAAACTTGCAGAGAATTCAGATTTATTCTCAATGTGATCAATAATCTACCAGGAGTTGTGATAATAATCTGCATTTCGTAAAATTGAAATCACCAAGAAAATTCATAAATAAATTCTTAACCAACATTAATTTAATCTTATAGTACTAACCTTGTGAACTCTTATTCTTCCCGAATCCAGTCGGTGTATGCTTAATGCTTTAACATCTAATCCCCATCCTGTCAACATAAAACTTAAAACATAAAGCACTAACTTAGTGAAGTCTCATTATAATACAAAACATTTCAAATACAGAAATCAAACTAACTTTATAGAAGACATAATTAAATTTCTGCTTTAAATAAACAAAGTTTCTATCAATGATTCTCATGTAATGATAGATTCCACTATCAAGAAAGTCTAGACTCCCTACGGTTGGCATCAATATAAAAGGAAAAAATCTTCAAAAGTGCCAACCAGGGAACAATTTGCAGAATTCACTTTCACTTCATACATTACTTCGTCCTGTTACATAGTACTTCATGAAATACAATAATGTTGGTCATCATCAACGGAGGGAATACGATGGCTAAATCTAAATCCTGCTTTCGCTTAATGTAATACGTGTCAGAGTGTATAAGTCTTGCATGCATAGACGATCTACCGAGTTTCTTGTAAAAGCACAACAGAGATTGAATATATTTTGGATCGCCTGCTCATAAAATTGACTCTTTTGTAATCATCCATGCAAATTGGCCACTAAGCTTCTATATTCTGTGACTGTAATACTGCAAGCTACATTGTTACCTCAACCAACATCATCAATTTCATTCTCCTCATCAAATTGCATGCAGATTAATTCAACATGTGTACTTTGGGAATTGATTTTTTTGTCAAATTTTGGACTTGTTATACAAACAGGTGTCCTTGCAGTTAATGTTTTTTACTAGCATCGTTTTTTGCAGGCCGGTTTTCTTTCCTATAAGTAATAGTTTCTCATTGATGGTTTTTTTTATGTTTGCATGATTTAAGGGATTTTTTTTATAATATTGAGGGCTAACAATCACTTTTTTCTTAAATAATAATTATATTTTCAGTAACAACTGATATTTTGGTGCTACCATCTGTTTTCCAATTTTTTGAACAAGTTATACAATTTAAAGGTAGATGGTTATCATCCTTACTTGATTGCACCGGAACAAGGCTATCGACATCTTATAGAGGGGTCGTTATTCATTGTTTCACCTTGACGCAAGAGGTATGATTGTTCATTTGCTTAGATTATGGGATATTCATGGGGATGGCATTAATTTGTACAAGTAGTGATGTCAAATGATTATTTTCATACAAGTTCATAAACAAATCTAAGATTTTACAAGTTTATAAACAAATGTACCTAAAACCTAATATGAAAATAAGTTCATAAACAAGCATAATCAAGTGTACCAAAAAACAAATCTAGGGCTTGAACCCAAAAACCTAATTTAAGTTTTATGTGATAGATCTAAAATAGAAAAGAAAATATATACCTGCGAGATGTCTACGCCGCTGCTGGTGAAGAAGATGGTAGCGCCGCAGGAAAAGAAGATAGTAGCGCCGCCACCGCCGCAGGTTAACGAGAAGATGGTCGTCAACGTAGCAGGTGTGGAGATAGAGAGAGAGCTCAACTTCGCAGGTGAGAAGGTAGAAAGAGAGAGAGATATCAACGTTGCTGGCGACGGTGGGGGCGGCGAGGGTGAGGGCGCCGGAGAAGTCAGAGAGAACCGGCAGATTTGATTTTTTGCAAATGAGAGTGCTTGGTACGGTTGGGGGGGGGGGGGAACTGAGCAACCAACCAACAAGTTAATGTAAAAACAATTGTAAATTTATGACAGTATATTTATGATGATAATTTGGTAAATTTTGTTTGTTGTCACGGTTTTTATTATATTTGATTAACATTAAAATTTAAATATTTTTTTATGTTATTTAAAGATAAAGATATTAACATCTATATTTTTTTATGTCATTCAAAAAATATCATGCAATTAAATGAATAAGTAATCGAAAAAAAAAAATTGTCCTCTAAAAATGCAACAAAAACATAAAACTTTTTTTCATTATAAGTGCAACACTCTAAAAATGTGTTGCTTTTTTTCATTATAAATGCAACACTCTACAAATGTGTTGCATCTTTTAATTGAAATATGCAACACTATAAACAAATGCTGCAAATTTTAGTAGAAATTGCAACACTTTAGAAAAGTGTTGCATTTTTTAGTAAAAATAGCAACACTTTAAAAAAAAAGTGTTGCATTAAATCATTATATGCAACACTTATCATCAATGTGTTGTTTTAGAGTGAACTTAAATAAAAAGGCAACAATTTTTAAATGTGTTGCATCAAAACTATTGCATTAGCTTCAATTTGTAGTAGTGCCTTAACATTGATTAGGAAGGAATGTCATGTGGCGCTTTCTGTTTGCTTCTCACCTCTTCTCAACATAAGTTTCTTCTCATGAGATCCATATCTTATATATATATATATATATATATATATATATATATATATATATATATATATATATATATATATATATATAAATTATAAAAACTTATTGTAGAAAAATTAAAAACTCATATGTTAATAAAAACAGATAATAATAGAAACTGTAATACATTTTTATCAATATAAAGAAATAACTAAAACAATTACAATTACATTAAATAAGAATAGATTTATGTCAGAGTTTAAAGTTATTCTAAATTTTCATTTATATAATCGGTGTTCAATGCATGTGGTTAATTTGATAGTGCTTGACATAATAAAGAATGTAACATATATAACCAATAATGAAAAGCACGAAATGAAATCATCAAGAGAACAATAATACCATGTATCATGTCTTCAGCATGCATCCGCATCAAAGTGTTTATTTATTCGGGTAATCCAACATTTATGTCAACCGCAAACGTGTCATTTGAAGGTTTAGTTCTCTGTCAAACCTTAATTATACCAAATCAATAAACCTTTTCAAGTGAATATTGTCAAATAAAATCAGATTTTGCTTTGTTTGCAATAGACAGATGTCAAATGAAAAAGAAACCATTCTGAAATGCGAAAAGAGGACATGGTATTGATATTTATCGATGAGTATAACAATACAAGCATTTTTATTACTAAATAAAATTAAGATATTATTATACATAAATTCTTCAATTCGTCTTAAAAAAATTCAGATGTCCTCTCATCAAATCCCAAAAAACCAAGCCAAACAATCTCGAATCAGTATTTTCCATTGATTACATTATAGGTAAGGTACAAAACTCAATAATTGTTATAAAAAACAACCAAATAAAAGAAGTATCATTCAAGCTATGATCAACTCTCCATATAAAGTCCCACATGACTAAATACCAAAGGTGAAGTATATAAACATGTGAAACTCTCAAACTACATTATCAAACTATAAATTTCTTAGAAAGGAAAAAAAGTGAAAATTTAATTTCTAAACCAAAGAAGGTTTAATTCTAATCGGACATGACATAAGTGAAACCATCAATCAACCTTGGGACAACAAAGGATCATTATTATTTATTTATTGCATTTTCAGATGTTGTTTCTATACATGTTTGTGTTTGCACATATAAGATGTATATATATCCATTCAAAAAAAATATAAGATGTGTACTAGAACGTGTAGTACAATTATCAAATAATTATATTGTCGTGTTTTACAAAATATAAATAACTAAATCAAATCCTTTACAGACACATCAAACACAAACGATTTCACAAAATTAGATAAATAAACTCGCAAACGATTTTAAAACTTATCTAAATCAGAAATTCATACAGGTATTAACTTAACTTTTATATAATTTTCTTAACAACAACAAAAATGAACGAAAACATGGTATTCGCCTCTTTACTTAGAGCACTAAGTCCTTCGCTACCCATGACCAACATGTCCAACTTTAAGTTTTCAATCCCTTCTATGAGCTTCTCTCACCTCCCGTTATAAATTTGTCACAACTTGAATCTAAACAAACATATTTCACATAGAAAGCGCAACTCAAATTCTTTTCCATCTAAAAGGTTATAATAACTTCTAACTTCAAAACTGATCAAACAACCATAAATACTTCCTACAATTTAATGCTTGAATCGAGATGATGATAAAATTACATGATTTACAAAATGTAAATAAAAACCCAATTATACTTATTGATAGAGCAAAAATATGTGTTCTATTCATAATGAGCTCTATCTTCTCACAACCATCCAAAACATATATATCAAACAATTGAAAAACTCAGAAACTATAATCAAATGATTTCACAAAATGTAAATAAAAAACTCATTTATAATTATTGATAGAGAAAAGAAAATTCTATGTTTTATCCATAAGGTGCTCTATCTTCTCACAATTATCCAAAACATATTTATTCAAACAATTGATCAAGAAACTCAGATACTATAATCAAACGATTAAAACTCAAAACCATAGTAAACTTAGAACGCATCCACAAAACACATAAATAGAACTCCACTAATTAATTTAAGCAACTCATGTTGAAACAAGATCTAATAGATCATTTAAAACCGTATTGAAAATGCATAAATCGATTTCACAAGCAAATACTTCATAAATCTGGAACCCTATTTGAAACATCTAACTAAACTCAAATATGGAACCACGCCAAAGCTCATTTTAAAACCATCCACAAAGAAGGAAACTGAAACAAAACACAAGGTCAAATCTAGAATAAAATAATACCTCTAACTTGATTCTTCTCGACAAAGGGGGTAGGGACGATTTTACGATGGCGTCGATTGCGTGCATATGTTTGAGTGAGAGAGATTGAGTCTGGCGGGTGTGGTTGGGAGATTGTCATGAGCTGTGTCGTGATGAGTGTGCATCATTCCGAGAGGAGCGGCAAAGAGGGGACTAGGGTTTCTACCTAACATAAGGTTTGTAGAATGGGAGGTGTCATATGGATTAACACATTTTTTTAAAGTTTTGGGCAGCCTTGGACATGTTTTTTCTTTTAAATAATTTTACATATAAATTTTATAAATACATTATATAATACATCATAAAAATTTGAATGTTTTTTTAGACTGCATTTTAATACATGTACTTCTATTTAAAAATTAATCTCTCGATCAACTTACATGTATTAAACTAGATATATATACCTCAAATATAGTTTTGTATAATAATTAATATTCACGATTAAGATTACTAAATTCTTTATTCGTGAACAATGTAAAGGTTTTATAAATAAAATATATTTTTATTGTGATGTCATTTAATTAAATATATTATTATCGTCACTAATAACCCGGGCAACGAATGAATATTTAACTAGTTAATATTTGACCCCCCACCCCCGGTAGTATTTTATTTGAATCTAGAGTTTTAATTTTAAGGTCGTAAAGTTGATAAAGATAAAGAAAAATACAAATATTGTGTTAATTAAGGATGATGCAGATTCATTTTAAAAAATTTAAAATTAAGTCTAAATAATGTTATGATGGTGCAAGGTATTCCAAACCGCTTGATGTAATATATAATAGTAACCTACAATGGTTTGTACTAGATAGGTCCAAAAGTTAGACAATATATGAAGTAAGTGTTACCATTTGTAACTTTATTTGTAATTAACTTTTCATTACTAATTCTATATCTTTAATTTTTTTTCATTACTAATTCTATATCTTTAATTTTTTTTTTCATTATTAATTTTATATCTTTTTTATTATTGAATGTAGTGAATTTAAATCCATACATCCCCAAAGTGATTTCAAAACTGAATTCATTACATGGTTTCTCTACACGGTAATACAAAAATAACACACATTATAATAGTATTTATGAGGTCTATCAAATGAAAACACAAATTTCTTCGGAATTTCATGAAGAGTTGTTGGCAGTTTTACTGGGTGCACAAGAAAAAAGTTTGTACTTACAACACTTGCATATTTTACAGTGCTAGATTTATGGTACTTAGTCATGAAAGAACATTGTCGTGTAATCCAAAATAATAACCATCTAATATCATTGTATAGTCTTAAAAAAATATCAAACACTATTTATTTGTTCATTCAATTGCAACTGCTCATTAGTGCAAATCGGTGTGACTCTCAAGTGTTTAGTGCAATAATATAGTTGTGATGTCTTCTTGACACATAAATACAATAACAAAGTCTTCTCATTTTTCTTTTACTTTTCACAATAATCATTAAAAGCATTAAATTAGTAACTTAATTTAGGGATGTTTTATGCTTCGATTATAATAATGAGGTTTATAATTATACACCGGATTATAGTTTTTTTTTTATGGGTGTTACATATTGAAGTCGAGTAAATATGATTTCAGAAAAGAACCCATATTTTATATAGACTAAAGCCACTTTAATATTTACTAGTATTTATTGGATTTTTTGGGTGTTACATGTACATATATATATATATATATTATTCGGATTGCATAGCAAATAAGTTGTTGACGAGAAATGTGAGAAATAATCTTCACCACAAAATTTAGGGCCCAAATTTATTTAAATAATGTTGTATTGGAGCCAACAATTGTTTAATTATATATTATTTAAAGGGTGAGCAAAAACCAAACCAAAAACAAAAAACCAAGTAACCAAACAAATTGTATTTAATAGTTTGGGTTCGGTTTGCCCCTAAATCCAAAACTGAAAATTAAAATTAAATTATATATTACTTATTTAAGCTATTTCTATTAATTGAATAAATTTTTTTATTAATTTCACTTTACCACTCACTCCATAATTATGTTATGGTAAGGTAAAGTCAAATATAATAAATGAACTTATCAACAAATATAATAAAATCAAAGTATCAATGGTGAAACTAACACTCAAACTTAATAAATCAAAACTAAAATAAGATCCAAGTTTAATAAAATCAAAAGCCCAAGATAATTAAAAAAATTACATATGTAAAACAATTTTAAAATAAAATCCCAAGTTCAACAAAAAAAAAAAAAAACTAGAAAATCAAACCTATAATACGGTTTTTGTTGCATAAAAACTAATAACTAAGTTTTAGGTTTGGTTTTGTTTCAGCCGAAACGACCTGTGTTCACCGTTAGGTTACGGTAAATATAGTGACGAAGCGTTGTTCGGTTGTACTCCATCAGGTGGAAGGCATTGTGATAACAGTATTCCTATGTGCTTCATTGCAATTCTCGATACCCTCTCCAACTGTAAAAGCATATAAATCAATCACACGTACGATATAAACTTGCAGTTTATGCTTTCAAATGACTAAATGAATACACATGCATGCATTAACATGTTTATACTTGATTAAAACAAAAAGATTCATCCACTAATCAGTTTTTAATGTGGCTAAATGCATATGATACAAAGAAACTGTTAAACTCATAAATAATTAATCAAAGCAGTCGTGATTCACATTTATTCTATCTATTACATTCATAAATAATGAAAGATATAGAAACATTCAACACCATTAAAAGCAATTGCTACAAATTCGATCTACACATGCATTCAGATTTTATGATCTTTTGTTGTATTTAATTAATAACATTAGTATTTTGATCGTTGGATCACATAATGTCCTTGAAAACACATATACTTTATAACGCCCAACAAACAAAATCAAATGGAAAACCATAACCAAGTCATGCAATATATAATAATTGAGCAGTTACTTGAAATGAGATTAAATAAATAAAATTCAACTAATGCTAAGATTAAAATCATATATATGTACCTCTCTTTTCAATTGAGCATTTTCGTAACGAATCTTTTGTTCGTCAAGAACATTAGCGGGAAGGTCACCACCAAAAGCCTTAGACATCGCGCCCAAGGCTTCTCTCATTGCAATGTTTTCTCTTCGAAGCTTATCATTTTCAACTCTCAGCACCAAATTAACGTCAACATCGTTTTTCACCTGCAAAAAAATCATCGTTAAACTTGATCCATGTGTGCATTATTGTGTGTGTGTGTGTGTGTTTATGTGTTTATATGGAAGCTGAGAAAGACATCAAAACCTTCATTTGTGTTCTTCAATTTTGAAACCAAAACTTGATCTGATTAGCATCTAAACCCAAGTCGTGACTTAATCTCGATCTAGTTTTTTCATCTGAGTGTTGACAATCTTCAAACGCTATTCAATTCCCGATTTGCAAAATAATATCAAACAAAGAATTCACGTCGAAAATGCATCAAAATAACAAAGGAAAAAGGAGTTGTAGAATTTTACGCTTCAAGGATCTGTATTTGTTCAGTTGTATGGTGGTGGTAGCGTTTCTTTTCACGATTTGGATGGCAGTCCCAGAGTAAAAACAATGTTGATCCTTATTATATATACAAAACCTCTAAACACAAAGCAAGATCACCGGATAAAAATTTTGGCTTTCTGAGGAGATATTACACAAGGAAAACGACTAAAAATTTAAAGGGATAATACATAGACAACATGAAATTGCATGTGGAGAGAGAGAAAACAGAATATTAGAGAAGAGAATAATTAAATGTAGAAAATATGTGAAAGGGTGAAGAAATTTGGTAGTGCATGTACAATTGCACATGTGTAAATGAGTTGCATCTTTTTGAGCTTTTAAGGATGTTTTGTGAGTAGAATTGAACCTCCTAAATGCAAGTTTGGTTTTAAGGTACTTGAAATTTTTTAACAGTATTGATTCAAGTCCAATTGATTTTCTTTTTTTTTTTTTCATGTATGAATAAAATTGAAACTTTAGACATTCATGCAATAGAACATCAAATATTTACCTTTAATGGTTATAACTTGGTATTGATATTTGACCCCTTGTAGTTTATTAATTTATTTGAATCAATAGATTTAATTAATATCATACACGTGATCGAGACTCTAAAGAAAAATACAGATTATGTGTTAATTAAATATGATGCAGATCCATTGAAAAAAATTTAAAGTTGAGTTTAGATTGATACATTTAGATTTCTCCATTCTCTCGTATTGCACTCTTTTCTTGTCACCATTTACGCGAAACTTCCTTCTTGTCAATGAAATTATATTTTTCGTAAGCCACACATTCATAATTTTTATTAGTACTTGAAGATTAAGAAGAATCATACCTCAATAGTACCATGTACTTTAAGAATTAATAGTCTCACACAATGCCTATTTTTAAAAAAATTAATATTCATAGTTACAACCTCATCTGTGTAGCCTTAACGAGAAAAATAATGGATTGGATAATAGGCTTTCAAAATAGTCCACATAATTGGTGAATTCTTATTTTGTATTAATTGTTATTCTTTCAAGGATTTTGTAAAAAAAAAAAATTTAACCTTAATTATTGGTCACACACTAACTTTTGTGTTCGCCACGTATATAATCCTTATGTTTATTATTATGTTATAGAAACATGTACGTCAAAAAATTTTCCCCGTCGATAGTTGTTAGAAGCTGAACTAAAATTTGATGCTCCGGATCCCGAAGTCTTGCAAGTAACCTCACCCTCACCTCGGAATGAAAGAGACATCAACCCGAAGTCTTCGTGTAGAAACTCTCTCTCTCTCTCTCTCTCGGTTTTTTCACGAGACACATTACTTGAAGGTTGTGATGGACGCCTAAAAAAAAAGTCAGACGGTGGCAGAGGCCGTAGAAAAAGATGACCGGAGATGGAGGTGCGATAGAGACCAAAGAAAGATGAGGAAGTGGTGGTCTAGGGTTTTTGAAAATTTTGAATGATTGTGACTTCTCCAACATAAATATGGAGTCACCATGATTGTGGGAATTTTCTAAAATCATGTTATTTTATTTTTAATCTTAAAAATTAAATATTAATTAAAACTTTCAATCTTACTCTTAATGACTCCTATAATGCATTGAGGTCTCCTAGTGGTGCATATTTGTTTTCGGAGGCATAATAGTTTTTCATTGAAACCCCATATATATATATACACACACACACACACACACACACATATATATATATATACATATATATATATATATATATATATATATATATATATATATATATATATATATATATATATATATATATATATATACATGTGTGTATATATATATATATGTGTGTGTGTGTGTGTATAGACCGGTACGTGTAAATTTTCTATTCGCTATTTTATTTTAAGATTATCGAGTTGGATCGTCTACGTGAAGTGATTGTGTGGGTTCGGACAATTGAGTTAAAGTTTAATAAAGACTACCGCCTTATTAATAGTTAAGTAAATCAAACCCGGTTATATAAACGTGTTATAATCGATAATGGATCTGATTTTGGGTACTTGGTCGATTTTAAACCAAAATGTATATATAATATTGTTAGTATATTGTGTGTCAAGATGACATCACTATTGCATCATGCCTGTTTTCATAAAACACTTAATGGTCACACCGATGAGCATAACTTGTTGGTACACCCTGTGTGACGATAGCAGTCTAAGTGTACTATCATTTTGGTTCAAGTAATATTACAAAGTATTGGATATTTGATGTATGTGTTTATATATGTTTGATAGTTATTGATTGTGTGTTTGAACTTGATGTAATGTATTACAAGAAGTTCAAGCAAAAAATCCAAAGATTAAGTCAAATATAAGTTGAATCATATAATCAAATATATATTGAACATGAGAAATTCGAATTTAGGGATTAACTCGAATCATTAGCAGACTTTTGCAGAATTCGTGTGAGATTAAGCAAAAGGGCGATCTCGAGTTTATCACTATTGTGAGTGTTGCTTCGGAGAGAATCATCTCGTAGGTGTGTTCGTGTTCGTCCGTACAGCGTGTTGATAGTCTCCGTGTTCCGTGTGAGAGTTGTTTCTGTCAAGCCGTTAACGAGGATTCCGCACTCGTTGACGGTGTCGCGTCTAGATAGATCTGTAGAGTCGAGACCTTACAAGTGGTATCAGAGCCTAAGGGGTGTTCTTCGTGTTCATAAAAGTGCATCCTAGGTTTCCTGATGCTGTTGGACGGTTTATCTCACAAGTTTTTGGTGTTTTTCGAGCTTATCAAATTGGGATCTAGGAAATACTTTGTTGTTTTTCACGTTTTTGATCGAAATCAATATTTTTCTTTGTAAGAATATTGATTTAATCTGCAAAACGTTAAAAAATTGAGGTATTAGCCGTTTCTCGAATTTGCGGCGCTCGAATCTGTTAGGAGTCATTAGGGTTTTTGATTAGTTTCGAGTCTAACCAAATATCCACTCCTTTCGAGTTTGCCAAAGAGTGTTTCAAGTTTATAGTGTTCGAGTTTGATTCGAGTTTGGACTAAACTCGAGAAGGGTCTTCGAGTTTGAGTGGGGTTCGATATTGACTGCTATTCAAATTTGCTTGGACTTTCGAGTTTGGAGACCTTCAAATTTGTCACCTAATTCGAGTTTAATTGAATTTAAGAACTTAAATTGAATTTAATCCCAAATCGGTTTAAACTTAATTATATTCGAATTTACGTAAATTCGAAAGAATTAACTTAAATTAATTTCAAATTAAATTTATTAAGTTAAAATTCAATTACCTTTGAACCAATGACAAATCTTCAACGGTTTCTGAAAATGGATCATGAGGTCGGGAAAGCTAATACTCCGCCTAAGCTGATGAAACTTGAAGACAAGATCGGTTTGCCGATTTTGTGCGTTTCAATGACATGCGTATGTGGATATGTATCAACGAGTGATACATTCCACCGACCGCTGAGATAGAGGGGCGACAGAAGGTTGTCACGTATTCGAAAATGAAGGACGATGACAAAAAGTTGTTTGAAGCTGAGAACCGCGCATACGCTATCATACGAATGGCGTTACCTCAGGACATACTACACACATTCCGCAATCAAAAGACATCGAAGGAGCTTTGGGAAACACTGGAAAAGAGGTGCGAGGGTAATCCGAGGGTTCGGAGGAAGCGTATGGAGTTGTTGAAACAACAATTTGCGATTTTCAAGGCTTTGAAGGATGAAAAGCTGGACGACACCATCACACGCTTTTATCATCTGCTGACAGAGCTAGAAAGTCATGATATCGACTATAGTGACACAGAAAAGAATAATAAGCTTTTGGATGCCTTACCAGCCAAATGGGCGATGTACGTGGCTATGATTAAGCTTGATGAGGATAAGTACTATACTCAATCTCTGGAGGATGTAGTGGGAACGCTAAGGGCGTATCAGTTCGAGTTACTGAAGGCAGAAATAGATTATGAGCAAGTCCAAAATCCGGCCATGTATTTTGGAAAATCAAAACCTTCAGTGGCAGCTGATATGAAGATTGCTACAGCCTTCTTCACCGGAGAAACGTCGTCACCAGCAGAGCTTGACGACGCATAGAATAGAGCTTTCTTAGGGTTTGGTAGACCGGAAGAACAGCAACATCAGGCAACACCGGCATCAACATCTCAGGGCTACTCTAAGATGCCCATGAGCGCTAAATCGGCCGAAGAACATTTGAATTTGTTGGCGTCATTTGTGGCCGCGTATGGAAATTGCGTTCAGGGTAAAATAAACGATCCTGCACTTTGGGATGAAGATTATGATCAGGTAGACCCTGATGACCTTGAGGAGATGGATCTCAAATGGCAACTGGCCATGGTAACCCAACGGGTTAAGCGATTCATCAAGCGCACAGGAAGAATCTGAGTATGAATAACAAAGGGATTGGCTTTGATAAGTCCAAGGTCAAATGCTACAACTGCCAAGGCTTGGGACAGTTCGCCAGAGAGTGTCTGAGACCGAAGGTAGATAATTACCAAGGGCAGAATCAGAATCAAGGACAGTATCAGAACCAATCTCAACAGAGATATCTTCCGAGCACATCATCCGGTCAAACAAACATAGCTGGTCTGTTATCTAACGTCACATCAGACAGACAGCTGGACGGTACTTACGACTGGAGCTCACATCCGGAATCTAACGCTAGAGCCTTTATGGCTGAAGTCACTGAGAGTGAATGTGAAGGAGAAGAGCGAACACAAGGGACAGCAGTCAACAAGAAAGCAGTCCAATGTGGGTGGAGAAGTCGGATGATCAGACGCTTCTGGAGTTTGCCGCTCGAATGGCCAACGTCGAATCAGATCATACAAAGGTAAGTCTGAATTTCTCTCTTTTCCATGACTTCTGTATTTTATGTGCTACTTCTAACGACAGGTTGAATCTAGTGCTAGAATCACATAAAAATATATCTGCTCAAAATGAATCATTAAAATCGGATAACGCTAGTCTGATTGATATTCAGCAAGATCTTAGGGATAAGCTTAAGGCTGATGCAGAAGATGTCCTAGTTCTAAAAGACAAGCTAAGTGAGCAGTATGTTAGATTAGAACTGATGTATGAGCATGTCGAGGCCTTGACCAAAGATCTTAAGATCAAAGAAGTAGAGCTAGCTGAAACTAAGGTGAAGGTAGCTGAGGCTAATAGTAAGCTACAAAAGTTTAGGAACTCAAGTCTGAACCTAGGGAAAGTTTTAGATGCTCAACGCCAATCTAAAAAGCCTGTAGGTCTAGGATTTCATGAGATTCCTCCACCTTTTAATGCCAACTATGTGCCTCAACCTCAGGAGAAAACTGAGAAATCAGTAGACTTAGAGGAAATACATGCACCAGTGTCTGAGCCTGTAAAAGAAAATACACCTAAGGTGACTGATACAACTGTAAAGATTAAGAAAGTCAAATTTGTGTCCTCCTCTAGTGAAACACCTGTAGGAAAACATAAAATTGATTTTAATGATCAGGATGATGAACCAGTCACTATAGATACACAAAAAGAACCAGACACTAGTGAGACACCTAAGTCTAAGGGCACACACAAGAAGTCCATTGACAAGATGTCTTGCTTTAGATGTCATGAAAAGGGGCATGTTGCTTCTAACTGTCCACTTAGGAAAATTGACATTACACCTAAGACAGGGAAGCCAACACAAACTAAACCTTCAACAAGTGTGGCGAGCACTAGTAGTTCTCAGAGTACCGAGAAAACTGTGCAGGCTGCACCAAAACAGGTTGTGAAACAATTACCCATAAAAGGTGGGCCAAAGGAAGTGGTTAGGACTAATTCACCGAATCGATTCATTAATCAATCTAGGTCTGGACCTCAACAACAATATAGGAGCACAACACCTAGCAGAGCATACACTCCAGTTAGGTCACACACTCCTATTAGACATCACACACCGGTTAGAGCTCAGGGATCTCAATCTGAAATGCAATACAATCGTAATTATTCAAGAGCTCCACAACAAATGCCTACTCAAAGGCAAAGAGTGAACTTACATCACTCGGCACCACCACAAACTCCAGTTCAACGACCCAAGTCACCTGAAAGACGAGATGGGTATTTAAAAGAGTTTAGGTATGTGGACGAGAATGGTATAACCAAGTCAGTTATGGCTTGGGTTTCCCGTGATAACTAACCTATTTTCTTTCATGTCCAAGAGATAACCACCGGTCCAAACAACAAATGGTTCATCGACAGTGGATGCTCCAGGCACATGACAGGGGAAAGAAGTCTCCTTACAGACTTCAAGGGTGGGAATCGGGGATTTGTATCATTCGCAGGAAACATGGGAGGAAACATCACGGGTACTGGAGTGGTCACTAATGGGACGATCAAGTTGGATAAAGTTTATCACGTTGATAAACTGGTTCACAATCTCATTAGGGTATCTCAAATCTGTGACGAGAAGAATTCAGTGCTGTTCACTGACACTGAAGCGTTGGTGCTAAAACCGGGGTTCAAGATTCCTGAAGAGTGGATATTGATGCGGGCACCAAGGAAGAATGACTTGTACATGCTCGATATGAACAAGCCGGAAACTTCGATGGGTCCAATTTGTCTGCTATCCAAAGCTTCGGAGACTGAATCGGTTTTGTGGCACAGGCGTATGGCACACTTGCACCTAATAAAAATGAACTATATAACGAAAAATGGGTTGGTGCAAGGTGTGCCTATGAAGAGTTTTCAGTTCGAGGATAAGTGTCTACCATGCAAGAAGGGCAAACAACATAAGAAGGCACATAAATCCAAGACTCAGAACTCCATCACTACCACATTCGATTTGCTGCATATGGACCTCTTCGGACCAATCAACAAAAGGAGTATAGGTGGTAGTTGGTATTGTTTAGTTATCACTGACGATTACTCACGATTTTCTTGGGTTTTCTATCTAGGTACAAAGGACGAGACGGCTTCCAAGCTCATTGGGTTCTTAGACCAAGTGGAGAATTCCTATGGAACACGGGTTAAAAGGATTCGTAGTGATAATGGAACTGAATTTAAAAACACTGTAATTGGTGTATATTGCCTCTCAAAGGGCATAGTGCATCAATTTAGTGCACCCTATGAGCCACAACAAAATGGGGTGGCCGAACGAAAGAACAGGACATTGATTGAGGCAGCTAGGACTATGCTTTCGGATTCAAAGCTTCCTACCATGTTTTGGGGGGAGGCAGTGAATGCCGCATGTCACATTTTAAACCGGGTCCTAACTGTCAAATCTTTGAACAAACCCTGTTATGAAATTTTGAATAAACGGCCACCTAATTTAACTGGCTTCGAACTGTTTGGGGTACCATGTACTTTATTGCGAACAAAACATCAACCTAAGTTTGGTGAAAAGGCTGACGAAGGATACTTCCTAGGTTATGTGCCAAACTCACCAAACAAACGGGTTTTTAACAAAACTAATGGTACAGTAGAGATTGTGTATAACATTGAGGTCACAAGTTATACACATGAACCCCAAACAGGTCCGGAATGGATATTTGACTATGATAAATTGTTTGAGTCATTTAACATTCCTCTGGATGAAAATGCAGGTACGATCGAAAAGGACATGGCGACGTTGAATCTGAATGACGAAGGTCATACCTTTCCGAGGACTACATTTCAATCCACATCCGAGCCTACTTTGACTGAAGATGGATCTCCAGAAGTCACTGATCCAGAAGCACCTTCAACTGAGAATCAAACTCAGACAACAAATTTCAACTCTGAGGAAACTGTCCACGAGGAGGAAAATGTGGAATCTGAGGATGTCCCCCATTAGGTGAAATAGGATCTAACTTAGGAGATAATCTGAGAGTTGACGAGATAGAGACATCTAGGATCAACAAGAACCATCCTATAGAAAGCATCATAGGAAATCCTAATGAGGGTGTGAGGACTAGGAGTAGTTTAAATAACAACACTGTGTTGTTGACGATGATAAATGACTCCGAGGCCTATCATACATGCCTCTATTCTTGTTTCATCTCGCAAGTAGAGCCGAAAAATGTGCAAATGGCACTAAAGGATAACTCCTGGGTTGAAGCGATGCAGGAAGAACTCTCTTAGTTTAGGAAACTAGAAGTCTGGGAGTTAGTTCCATTACCTCGAGGGGAAATAGCAATAGGAACCAAATGGGTTTTTAAGTACAAAAGAGACGATTGAGGTATAGTCACTCGCAACAAAGCTAGGTTAGTTGTAAAGGGTTTCAACCAAGAGGAGGTTTCAACCAAGAGGAATCGATTACAATGAGGTGTTTGCGCCAGTAGCAAGGCTGGAAGCAATTCGTTTGTTTCTGGCTTTTGCTTCCTTAAAGGGCTTTAAGGTATATCAACTAGATGTTAAGAGTGCTTTCCTCTATGGGAAAGTGAAGGAACTGGTATATGTAGAACAGCCGCCCGGATTTACCGATCCAAAATATCCAGACAGAGTATATCGATTAGATAAGGCTCTGTATGGATTGCATCAAGCACCAAGGGCGTGGTACGAGACTTTATCCAACCATCTGTTAGAGAACGGGTTTGAAAGGGGTAGGATAGATAGTACGCTGTTTGTTAAGCGAAAGGGAGAACACTTCATCTTGGTACAAGTGTACGTCGATGATATCATTTTTGGATCATCGGACGAACAAATGTGCAAGGATTTTGAGAAGGTGATGAAGTCAAAATTCGAGATGAGTGCAATGGGTGAGTTGAATTTCTTTTTGGGGTTGCAAGTTGACCAGAAGAAGGAAGGAATGTTTATCCATCAGACGAAGTATGTCTACGACATATTAGAACGCTTCGGGATGGAAGGGACGAAACTGACAGCTCATTTCAGCACACCGATTCAAGTGAATCACAATCTCGGACCGGGTACTGAAAGTGATACCGATGTGGATCCGACGTTATATCGGACCATGATTGGATCACTTATGTATTTAACTGCTTCAAGACCTGACATCATGTTTGCTGTATGTATTTGTGCTAGGTTTCAAGCTAATCCAAAAGAGATGCATATGAAAGCTGTGAAGCGGATTCTACGATACCTCAAGTCGAAACCGAAGCTAGGACTTTGGTATCACGCGGAGGGAGATCTAGAGTTGGAGGCGTTCACGGATTCAGACTACGGAGGATGCAGCTTGACGCGCAAGTCAACAACTGGAGGTTGTCAATTCCTTGGAGGGAGACTCGTTTCCTGGCAATGCAAGAAACAGACGTCGGTAGCCGTGTCAACGTGCGAGGCCGAGTATGTTGCTGCTGGTAGTTGCTGCTCACAGGTTCTGTGGATACAACAACAATTGCGGGATTACGGTTTGGCTTACACTCAAACTCCTAATAGGATAGATAACCAATCTACAATTGCTATAACTAATAATCCAGTTAAACACAGTAAAACAAAGCACATAGACATAAGACATCATTTTATACGTGATTGTGCTGAAAAGAACTTAATCAAGTTGGTAAAAGTGGCAACGGACGATAATAATGCTGATTTATTTACCAAAGCTTTTGATAAGTCACGATTTGAGTATTTGATTCAACTAAATGGAATGCGCAACCTAGAGTAAATTGACCTTAGTAGAATTTTTATTTCCTTTTATAGCTGTAGTCTTTATTTCTTTTTATAGTAAGTTTTCTAAATTAGGATAGTTTCTATTTATAGTAAGTTAGTAGTTTATATTATTTTCTTGCTATTACTTATGAAAAAAAAAGAAAAAAGAGAGAAAACCATAAAAAATTCAAAAAAAGAGAATATCAGAAAGGAGTTAAGTCTTAGATGCATAGGTTCAAGGTGACGAAAATTAGCACAGTCGTTACAAACTCTAAGTGTTTAGGCTTTCACACATAACGCACCTAAAATTCTAAGTGTTGTACATTATCTAGTTAGATATGTTGGTAGGCATAATACATATAGGGAGTCTCAAGGCTAATAAAATATTCAAGGAAAAGTCGAACGTGTCACTCACTTAGATGTATGACCAATCGGTCTTAATTTTTATGAACAAGACATACAAACTTTGATTATAAATGAGGTATGAAAACTTTCTGGGGATGTATGGGAACATCAGATACATCTTAAAATGGAAAGCATAGAAAAAATGTACGTAAGTACAGACCTGTTGCCTCTGTTTTTGATTCGGGTTAGCAAGATAAGTCGCTTTGTTGTACGTCGGTACAGACCTGTCACCGCTGTCTTGCTAGCTTTAAAAATAAACCTTAAGACAAACTAAGACACTTAGTTGTATGTAAATACAGACCATGTGTCTGATGTTTGCCTTTTAAAGAAAGTTTGCAAATACCAAAAAGTTAGAATCATTGTCTGTATGCCTTGATCATAAAAGTATGTCTATGTCTGAGTCACGTAAGATAATTTCATTAAAAATAAAAAGGCCAAGGGATATTCCGAAGTATAGTATGTTTAAAGGGAAAATAATACCAACAATGGGCTAGAAATGTATGTCACGCCAAACAATCAAAGGGATCAAAAATTCCTAAGTGTGAAAGATTAAATACTGAAAAGTGCGTATCTGTCATCGCTATCTGATTGAACCTTTCTTTGACTATACTCATCAAAAATATTCTGTTAAATTTTAGTATAGGTTGTAAATTTTAAATAATGCAGTTTAGTCTAAGTTCAATTTTTGTTCAAAATTTTAACTTTATTTTATTTTATTTTATTTTTTATATTATATTATATTATTATTTTATTATTTTATTATTTTATTTTATTATTTTATTTTTTACTTAGGAAAAAGGTCAAAAATTGTTGAGGGTGCGTTCCTAGTTGAATAAAATAAACATTGCGTGAAAATCTTGTGCTTAGGGTAAAAGATTTGGCATAGTTTATTCCGTTACTCGAAAAGGTTGAAAAGGTTGAAAAGTTTAATTTATTTCAAAAATTTTCGAAATTTTCAAAGGGTTCAGATTCAATTCGAGTTTGAGCCAAACTCGAATATGGCAGGGCCTCGAATCTGTCAGTAGATTCGAGAATGGCAACAAAATCGAAGGTTGTTCGTATAAATAGGTTAACAGTGATGGTCATTAACTCACCACCTTTCGAATCTATTTCTTCGAGTTTACCTGTGCGATTTCGAATCTATTCTTGAGTTTGTCGTTGTCAATACACCTACTATTTGTCGAGTTTCTGTTCGGTTGGGTTCGATACTACCAGTAGATCTAGGTATAACCAAGTGTATTGTACAAGATTTAGGTAGTTTTATACTCCATTTAGGCCAAAATCATTGGATTTTGAAGTTTTATTGGTAGAAAGTTTGTTTTTCAAAATTACAAACTTTGAACCGATGAAAAGTCAAATTAACTACAAATATCATTGATTAGAACCTAGTAGGACTAATAGATGTGATTTTCTGAGTCTAACATGGTTAAATCATGGATTTTTGTGATGATGGTGGCCGACTCCTTCGAGTCTGTTCTTGGCCAGTTTCGAGTTTGTCATTAAACTCGAATAGGTCATTAAACTCGAATGGGTCATTAAACTCGAATAGATGTTCATTCGAATATGTTGTTCGAGTTTGTCGTTATATTTGAATTATTTAATTCAAATTTTAATTAAACTTGTAGAAATTCATAAATGTTGGATTTTGTCCTTATACAAGTTCAAAATAAAACAAATTTGAATTTAAACAAGTTTATTCATTTTTTAATAATTCTAATATTTTATTTGATATATCGTGCAGACATGGCGGATAGAATATTTGTTCCAAAGCATAACA
Source organism: Centrapalus pauciflorus (assembly GCA_020465985.1). Classification (NCBI taxonomy): domain Eukaryota; kingdom Viridiplantae; phylum Streptophyta; class Magnoliopsida; order Asterales; family Asteraceae; genus Centrapalus; species Centrapalus pauciflorus. The sequence goes on along the minus strand of JAANYP010007854.1, from coordinate 161,515 downwards.
TGGTCATTTCTCCTGACCATGCTATTCCTGAAGCGCAAGCCTTCCGCCAGATGGTGGATTTCTTGGTGGGGTCCAGAATCTCGTATGCACTGTCTCACAATATCCAGATCGTCATTCCTTACGTGCGACAATTCTATGATCATCTGCAAGTAGATTGTACTGTCACTCCGACAGTTCTGAGGACGAGGATTGCTGGTAATCCTTTGGTATTTTCAGCGGATATTCTACGTCAAGTGCTTCAGTTAGGCACTCAGGAGCAGGAAGATGGGCCTATTGATTTCCAACTATCAATCAGGCAGGCTGCCTTTGTAAGAATAGGCTATAGTCTGGATGTTACTAAGTCATCCTATATGAAAAGTGGGCTCATTGGCCAATGGCGATATCTAGCGCATGTGTTCATGGTTTGTTTCGCTGCGAAGAAAGCTGGATTTGATTATATAGTTTCAAAGATCCAATCGGGGATGATCGCGTTAGTCTATAATCAAAAGTTTAGTTTTTCAGAGATGTTCTTCTCAGAGTTCGTTCATCAGATAACGGCTCCGAAGCAGGAAAGATTTCTGCTTTACCCTCGTTTTGTGATGATGCTAATCCGGCACTTCTTGCCAAATTTTCCGCAGCTTAACGATATTCAGAGCGTTGCAGTTATCGATAAGAGAATTTTTGCAGATTGTTCCTCTCATAGAGGAAGGTTAGCCATTCCAGTGGAAGGACCAATGTTTGGTGCTGTAGTTGATCCTAATTTTGAAGCTCCCGATAATGCCAACTGGGCAGGGGAGGTGCAAGTTCAGCAGCAACAGCCACAGCAACAGCGTCAACAACAACACAGGCCTCAGCAACAGCGAAGGAGGCAAAGGCCATCAGCGAGACAGACTCAGGCTGATAGGCCTTCTACAAGCCAACCTCAAGAGCCGGAAGAGGCTGGACCTTCAAGTGCACCATCTGAAATAGATCCTAGACTTCAGACATTGGAGGAAATATGGGCTTCAGGGCCAAATGCGAATGAGGAAATTACAGCTGAGTTAGTTGGAGAATTATTGTAGCCTCCGGAAGGAGAAGTTGACGTGTTTAGGCAAATTGATGAGTATCAACCTGAGCAAGCAGGTAATGACAAGTCATCTTCAGATATTGAATCCGAGGAAATGGAAGAAATAGAAGCTGAAAAAGAAACAGAAGATCCGTCCATCCAAATGGGGACGTATGGATCACGTTTAGTGGTGATTGAAGAAGAAGATAGAAGGAAAAGAGCTTCAGCAGAGTCCGACGAATCAGATTATGAAAAAGAGGAGGTTGCACCTCTGGTCCATCGACAAAGGGCAAAACGCCATAGATTCATGCAGGGAGCTTCCTCGGCCTCGGCTTCACAGCCAGAAATACCTCAACCCCCACCGCTCAATCTACCATTCCACCACCACCACCTGTTGAACCATACATTCCATCACCAATAATTCCAACCCCCATACAATCCATACCATCCACTTCATCCACTTTCATGGAGAATCAACAGTTTTTTGAGTTGAAAAGCAAAGTCGACTTACAACAAGTCCAAATCTTCGGTTTGACAAAGGCTCTCGGAGAAATACAGAAGCATAATGCACAAATAGACATCGAGAATGCCGAGTTGAAGAAAGTAGTGGGCAAAATTGAGGAAGAAAACTTAGAGCTTAAAACCTTTGTTGCTGATCAGGCGGCCGAGATACGATCGATGCGCTCCCTTATTGAGCAATTATTGAAAAACCTAAAGGCTCAGGGGGAGACAAACTGCCGGGATCAGGAAGAGCTGCCCAGGGATGGAGATAATGACGGCAATGATCCAAGTGCGCAAAGAGATAATGAGCCAGTAGATTTTTCTGCTGCTCATCATGCTGAAATTCAGGGGGAGCCGAGTCAGTCGGGAGCTGAAGGAGGAGAGGCTGATTCCTCAAGGGCTTTGGAGAGCGATATGATAAATGCGCTAAAAGATATTGAGGAAGAACTAATGGAATTTGATTTTGAAGACGAAATGGAGGAGTTGGAGGAAGGGGAATTCGTACCTGAGGAGATTGTTGATTGGAGATCCGACGACGAAGTGATAGAGGACGAGGACGATAATGTCAACGAGGTGATCATAAATTCTCAACCTATCACGGAATTGTATGTGCGCAATAATCACAATGTGATTGACATAGATGACATCAAGATAGACTCAATTGAAGAATCAGAACTTGAAGAAGCAGAAAAGGAACTATCTAGGGCTGAGTTGATGAAGCTTTGGTTCCGTAAGGAAGAGAAGAAGACAAAGCGAAAGATGAAGAAAAGAATGAGAATTCCGGGTGCTGGAAATCTCTCGGGAGGAATTATAAGCTGGTTCTTTGACCGAGAACTACAACTATTTATTTTGAAAAGGAGAGATGGTCTTCAATACTTGAGGCGAACACTGAAAGTATTCAATACACTGCCCAAGATTGAAGTGAAAGAGTTAGCCTGGAAGAAGCTGATTAATATTGGAGATGATCAGTACGCAGAAGTGATTGCAAAAATTATAAGGAAAGAAGGTCGGTCAGGCAAATTTGAACGACTCAATCCAAGGACTGGAAAGAGGGTCGAGGATGAGTCGAGAATAGATCCTCATATAGGTAGGCCATGGGCCAGGATGGTATACAAACCTATGAGATGTCTGAAGAAAGTACCAATGAAATCGATGCCACAAGATGTTCTAGGCAACATGAAATGGTGGTACGTCGATAATGACACAGCTGAAGCAGTCATGGAAGATACACAGGACAAAGTGATTTTGAGAGTGTATGATCCACTGCACTTAATAAATCTATCGAAGGACGACCTGAAGAAGCTGAATGATCAACCTATCTTCTTTCACGAAGGATGGAGGTCTGATGCTAGGAAGTACCAGAAGGTAGTAAAAGTATGTATAGATGCAGGTATATACGCAAGAAGTAGTATATATAGCTCTAGTACTTAATCAAAATGTAAATAGTTAGTTAGAAGCTATCGTCAAGGGGGAGTCTGTTCGTACACCCTGTGTGACGATAACAGTCTAAGTGTACTAGCATTTTGGTTCAAGTAATATTACCAAGTATTGGATATTTGATGTATGTGTTTATATATGTTTGATAGTTATTGATTGTGTGTTTGAACTTGATGTAATGTATTACAAGAAGTTCAAACATAAAATCCAAAGATTAAGTCAAATATAAGTTGAATCATATAATCAAATTTATATTGAACATGAGAAATTCGAATTTAGTGACAAATTCGAATTTAACATAGAGACAGATTCGAATGTAATGTATAGGGTAGATTCGAGAGTGTCAAGGGGACAAACTCGAATGGGCCTTGGGCCTGATTCAAGTTTGGCCCATGACAAAGTTGAATGAGCCTCTATAATTAGGGATTAACTCGAATCATTAGCAGACTTTTGCAGAATTCTTGTGAGATTAAGCAAAAGGGCGATCTCGAGTTTATCACTATTGTGAGTGTTGTTTCAGAGAGTATCATCTCGTAGGTGCGTTCGTGTTCGTCCGTACAGCGTGTTGATAGTCTCCGTGTTCCGTGTGAGAGTTGTTTCCGTCAAGCCGTTAACGTGGATTCCGCACTCGTTGACGGTGTCGCATCTAGATAGATCTGTAGAGTCGAGACCTTACATAACTGACGGGCCGTCGTTGTGACCCGCAGAATTAATCCTTATATCCACTGCTTAGCTCAGAGAAGTAAGGGTCGAATCCGCAGGGAGTGCGTTTGTAATTAGGGTTAGGCAATTAGCCTTATAAGTTTTATTGAAGGCACTTTAAATTGTGAATTGTGGATTTGAATGATTTGTTTAGATCAATGACTTACTATTACTTTGTGACTAAAATTAATGGCAAAATAACTAACTTAGTAGATAAACAATCAAGAGAAGAATAACCATTCACGGAATCACCACGGCATAAGTATTACTCACTCGCATTTCATGCAACAATCACATAGACATAATTAATTGCGCGACTAAATTACTCAAACATGTTTTAACCAATAAATCCCGACATAGCGTATGCAATATTCAGTACTTGTCTTTATCCCTAAGCTAATGGACTCGGCACAAATAATATTATCACTATAAACTATCTTGCTTTTACCAATCAAAACATACAATCATAATCATAGGCGAATGCTTATCATTTGCATACACATAAAATATCTCAATCAATACGAATACATCGAAACATAAGAAATTAAAGTAGAGTAAATTTAGCCGTAGATCCTCCGCAAACGGCTAAAGGGATTAGCCGCTCATCGTATGCTCCTCAACAATGTAAATCTGAGACATCTTCTAGCTTGCGAATCACCGTCTTCGTACTTGTATCGTAAATCCACTCCGGCAGGCCTTCGCCAAATCTTTCACACGTTCGGGACTTCTCTCAAAGGCTGCCATTGACCTCTATTTATAGAGGAGTCGATATTAGGGTTTCAGAGGCTGGAAAACGCGTTTTTGCGTCGACCCAACGCAGGCCTACGCCCCCTGTACCAGGGTACGACCAGGGCTACGCTGGAAGTAATCTGGACAGCTCAACTCTTCTGTTTTGGAGCTCAGGGTGGCGCAGGGCTGCTCCCCCTTTGGCTCGGTTTGCTCTGAATTTTCTCGGGTTGCTTTCTTTTAATCTCTTGACATTGAAACACAAATTTGGAGTAATAATATGGAATTTATGAAGTATCAGTGCTTAAAATGAACATAAAATGACTCTAAAACATATAAAATTATAGATTTATCAAATCTCTCCAACTTAACTCTTGGTCATCCCCGAACAAGCCTTTGGAATCAGAACTAAGTATGTGTTGGGCATGTATTAGCAGTGACTCTAGGAATTCTATGTTAATCTAGCCTTCGCACTAATGCATTAAAACCTTTTAAGATGTAAATCAAAAATGCTTTCAGTTAAAGTATACTTCCCTTAGAATTATATAATGTATCTCACTTTTGGAAATACCCTTTTAGCTTAAGGTTACAATACTTAAAACACATGGATCTTTTGACCATCTTTTCCTATTTGCATGTTACGACTAATTTTTCTTTTTAACATCATGCTTTTATCTATTTTCTTTTCAACTTAGATTATCTAGATGGCCCATGTAACGAGATTTTAGTCAATCGTTTTAGGGGATTAGGCATGAATGGTACCCCTACGGACTTAGTTTCCCGAACCATCTAGACTACAATTAACTCATTTTCTTTTTGCTAAAAACATGATTAAGTTCTCCCCCCTCATTGCATGGGTTTCAAAAATCTTTTGACACATTACTTATATTTAAACCCAAATACATTTTAACATACTTGAATTCATTTTACATGGCAAAAGTTTTAATTATCACTACGACTCTTTTCTTAATTATAGAATATCCTGTCAACACTGCCTACTTCCCTCGTTCATATTTTTTCTATGTATCATCATGTGCCACAGCCTGATCGGCAAACAAGACTCAATTGGGGAAGATAAGACAGACTATATAAACATTATAAACTCTAAATAGGACTCGACTAAAAACTAGAAACCAACAAGAACTACAATAAAGAAATTAAATGCATAAAATAAAGAATAAGGAAAGATAGTACCCGATCATCCGAATGGAGGAGGCGACAGAGGAGGACCGAAGACGCTGTTGAAGAAGTCGGTATACGGGTTTTGACCGGTGGTGAATTGTGCTGTAAGCGGGACCAAGTGAGTGGGGATCTGGTCTGGGAGTAGACCTGGCAATATGGGACACGATACGACAGACACGACAAGTATACGACACGAAATTTTCGTGTACAAGTTTGGTAAATTCGTGTTTCGTGTCAAAAAAGGTTGACCTATTTTTGAAATTCGTGTTTCGTGTCTTACACGTGGCAAACACGAATTTAGCTGTATAAACACGTATAAGACACGTGTGACACGGATGACACATCTAAGACACGCCTTACACGTCTAAGACACGGAATTCAAATAAAATTATATGTTTTGGATGTTGGAAACTTGGAATTAGATGTTTTGGAAGATGAAATTTTGGATTTATAAGTTCATATTTTTGTTAAAATTTGTGTCTAATTCGTTTACAGGTTGTGTATTCGTGTTTTCGTGTGACATGGCTAAATTGCGTATCGTGTCACAGGTAACACGAATTTTTCTGTGTCGTGTACAGGTTTCATAACTAGACACGTTTTTTATTTCGTGTCGTGTACAGGTTTGACAAATTCGTGTCGTGTAAAATTCATGTCTGACCAGTTATATGACACGAATACACGAATTGTTAGGTCTATCTGGGAGGTCCTGTCTGCCATGCGTCGGATAGCGCTGATAAGAGTCTACGGCAGGGTCATAGGCCTGGCAATTGGGCATCGTGTAATCATCATACGACTGATATGGCGTACCGGCTACGGAGTCCTCGTGATGTCGGACTCCCTCCCAGTATGCCAGTTATGGTGCTGGTAATAGGCATTTTGGTATGCCAGAGCTCTCTGCCCGTCCTGAAGCTGATCTACCCGACCCGACAAGTGATCGACCCTATCATAAATATGGGTCATTCGCCCATTTATCTCATCTAATCTCTAGGTCACATCCTCTCGGAACTCACCCCGACCCACTACTAAGTCATCTAACCGCCTCATCATGCGGTCAAAATCAACACTTGTCATTACCTCGATTGTGCGAGATAGATGCCCCTCGGTTCGGCTCTTCGTGCTGAACTCCTGCCTCATTAGCGGCCTTCTCCTCTCTCTCTCTCTCTCTCTCTCTCTCTCTCTCTCTCTCTTTCATCTAGTCCTCAGTATAGTCCTCGATATACGACTGATATGTTTCCTTGTCGAATATCTCGAACACTTCATCAACTTCCCTAAAAATCAAGGTAGGAAACATGGCGGCCGTAATGAACGACGCCGAAACAGGGGAAACCAGGGAATCGGGTGAAAGTGAACCTGTCCTCTCGAGGAATTTAGAGATCAACCAAGCATGGGGGATGATTGTCCTCTCTCTAGTATCATACATAGCCCATATATCATTCATGATTGTCCATGCGAACGACAGTCTGGGCTTACCATTGAGAAGGGCATGTAGGACCGTGATATCCCTATGTCTAACCTTAGATTAGACAGGTCACTATCACGAGGCAATATGTTGTTCACAATAATCTTGAGAAGCACCTTACACCTCGGAGTCAAAGCCTTTCTGCTATAGGATGTGGAGGACTCGGATTCCAAAAAGGATGGAATAAAAACATTACTTATTTGTTCTGTCCACTCTCCCGACCAAGTCATGTTAGTAAAGGCTAACTAGGCATCTGTCTTGTACTCATATTCCCGAAGGATTTGTGCCTCCATCGCCACGTCCCTACCGTGGACGGTTCCTATCAGTCTAAAGTCGTTAGGTGAACGACCCATCTCTCTCTATAGAGTAGACATCCACTCTACCACATCGGCTTGATAAATCTCAGGGCCGCCCAATTCAAGCACTATTTCCCAACCCAAATAGTCAAAAAGGTACGGAATCTCATAATCCTCAAAATCACTTCTCGTAACCCTTTTCTCAGTTAACTCCTTATTCGTGTATTTCTTATATAAAAATAGGCGTGTTCTAATATTTTTAGGGTGTTGTGATGATAAGAGATTTGTGAGTTCTTTGTCTCGTTCTCCTCGACATCTACAATTGTGCCAACCAACCACAATATGTATGAGATAAATCAAATTAATTTAAATTTCACAATTACGCTCACTAAAAATTGAGATGCACAAACACACACACACACACACACACACACACACACACACACACACATATATATATATATATATATATATATATATACACACACACACATACATACATACATAAATACATACTTTTTACACTCAAATTAACCCATCTCATATATATAATCTATAATTTGCCATTATTTTAAGTAATAAACTTATATCATATATCAATAAAATCCATTTAGCACATGAAATTAATTTCTAGCTAATCACCCAAGTTTTATAATTTTAACATTATATGCGCATTTAGGCAACTAACTTTATAAATCCAAATTAATTTCTAGAAATTAACCATGACAAATTAACTAAAATATCAAATAAACACATATCTCATAAACATATATCAAGGATATCATCACATTCATGCAATTTCGCTTACTTTGACTTTAAAAAGTCAAAATCACCATGAAAACTCTATGGGTGACCATGAAGCTTAAGCTTTCATTTTTGCTCAAAAATTATGAAATAAGTTGCATTTTCTTAATAAAAACACTAACCTTAGTGATTGGAAGCTTAACTTGGCAAAAATCTAGCCTTTTTCTTCACCACTTTCTCCACCCAAAAATTCTTCAAAATGATGAATCCACCCACAAAGAGCTGAGTTTTAGCCTAGATATTTGATATATATATATATATATATATGAAAATGTGGGTGTTTTGGGGCTTAGAATTGTAAATTTGTGGCACAAAAAATGAGGTTTTTTGGAGGATGGCTGCACACCAAGCGTAGACTAAAGCTTCTAGGGTTTGTAGAAATGAACAGTGAAGCTCAAATCTGGATTTTAACTCGACGAGACGCAGGGCGCAAGCCTGCACCCAACTCTGCTGCTTTTTCCAAATTTTACTGTTTTGGTACGCGGGGCTGTAAAATCTCTCTAATTTTTGACATAAATGTAGTCTAAATTTTTTATTGTGAGGGCTAAATTAATTAATATTATCGTTATAACCTACCCTCCCTAACTTAGACCTTTGTGACGTCCCCGTTACATTAAAATTAATTCATCCGTTAAGAACATAGAGAGATAGATTGGTACTCATTCCTTATTTATAACAATTAAATTTAAACAACTAAATAATAAACAAACAAAATTCAACTTTTAGAATTCAAATTAAAATAAAACATCACACCTTAAAAATAAAAATAAAGTACGATTACAATCCAAATAAAATAAACAAACAAACCAAACCACATCAGAAATAAATCAAACCATAATTTAATGTTTATCACGCACAATCAAACCATAATACTTAAATAATCAACATCAAAAGTCTTTCGGAGGCACAACGATGTCTTACAGTTCGCCAACTGTTATCTGAATGTTGGTGAGTCAGTCAGAATGCGTTTGAAACAGCTGATCATTCTTCTTTTAGTTTTCTCGAAGCGTCTGGATTTCTTAAAGCAGCACATTTTTTGTGTTCACCAAATCTCCTACTATTTCCTTCAGCTTATGAACTTGGTTCTAAACAATATCAACAGCCTTGACCCTCTTCCATGGTCTCTGGTTTTCCTCGTCGACTTCCATTCTGGTTTTTCCTTTATTGTTTTGTCCTTCAGGCACGGATTCAGAGGATTTGAACATGAATTGAGTCACTTTAGCAGATTTAGGACAACGGATTTGGAATCCTATCTCAGTACGCTCAAATACCAACCCTATCATAGTAATCTTTGTAAACCACGTGATATTCGGGTTAAGGAACCTTATGGGCAGCTCTTTGGACACTGCCTAATCCATAACGCACAATTCACTCAACATTCTACAATGAGGGTAATTTATTCCCTGACCTAAGACATGACACTCCCACAGATTCTGCATAATAATACCCTAATGATATGGTCGGGTATCCAGTCATTAATGCGTGTACTAGGAGTATCTCCTAGGGTCTTACATAAGTTGTGTCTTGGTGACGTGTAAGCACATTAAAATAAACTAGCTTCCACATGACCTTGGCCAAAGGGCACAAATCACCTCTATTGAAGGCAGTGTAAGTCCGGGCAGTTCTAATAGGAATTCCAAAAACGGTAGATATCATGTGATCCCATTGTTTAGTCCACTTATTAATTTACGCATTCTACTACCTTGGGTATTAGTAGAATGCGTGGAATTGGGTTGACATCTATAAACAATGCAAAGACAAAGGATTATAAAAATGGGGTTTTCTACATAAATGATGCATGATGATTAAACACCCTTTTTCATCAATAAATAAACTAATCCTAAGGTGGTGTTTGGTTTGAAGGATTTAAACAACCCATTTAGGATTTGGATTTAGAAATCCTTTGTTATCATGTTTGGATACAGCACTAAAAGAAAGGATTTAGCTCATTTAGGATTTTAAATTCCTCACTTCTCTACCTTTCATAATCCATCCATACCCCTAAACATTTCAAATCCTATCATTTTAAAATCCTTCATTTTAAATTCATTCAATCCAAACTGTGAGCCCAATTTAAACGTATCAAATGCATGAACTTTAATAAATAATTATTTTAGCAATTTAAGAATAACATTTAATACAAAAAGTTTCAAAACATATCACATACGGAAAAAGCATGATTTTTATAAAAGTTTTGCAAAAATAAATTTATATTAATTAAATGAGTATTTAGAAAATTATTAATAATCTTTTTTTTTTTCATCAAAACAATGTAACCCCAAAACCTTCATCCCATGCATGCATGATAAACCATACGAAACTAACGTAGAATGAAGCTATGAGTGTTATACAGAGTATACCTTGCTAACCTTTGGGATAAACAAGCGTCGGATTGAAGAATTGTCGTAGAAAAGACGATTTTTAGAGGTTTTTAGGCTTAGAAATCGAAAAATCGTCGTTCCTGCAACTAGGGTTTAGGGTTTAACTGAATCTGGACGTTCAGTACTGTTTTATAAAATTTTAAGCGCGTCGGGCTGCAGGGCCAGCACAAGCCTGCGCCCCCCCCCCCCCCACGCCCGGGCCTTTGGATTCTTGATTTGGGCCATTCACTTGTCTCGAAACCCTAATTCTTCAATTTTAAAATTATTACGGGTATTCTCCCCAACTTACGCTCGTAATATCAAGTTAAAATTGTAACATCCGGCATTAAACTAGGTTAGCAACTATGACCTAATCAGTAATTATTAGCTAATTATAACCTAATCAGTGGTCATTAGCAATTAATCAAAGTGCTTAACAATGTTCATGAAGAAATTCAACTATATTAGAATCGATTTCATCGGTGCGATGAATCGGCAAATCAATTAATCCGATCGATTTACGATATGAAGGATTAATTCAACTAACTACATAATTAAATTAGGATTAGTGACACTAATCATATACTAATACACTTACTTAACATTAATTATGCAAGACTAAAACAATGCATCCAAGAGTATTTATGAATTTACAAAAAAAGATAAATACAAGAATACATTTCTAAATACTTTTATACAAAAAAAATTACATTGAAATACACCCTCATTAGGCCTGCCCTATAGAGTACACAAAAGGACTTGAAATATTTTTATTTTACTCAACATATCAAAATCAAATCCTCTTTCTTTCAACTCACCAAAGATCTCACACTATTTTCATCATTTCCACTAGTACAAAATATGTCATTCGTCACGCTAAAAAACCATGACCATAGACCTTTGGCCACAGTTTTATTTTTCATTCAAATCGTGACCAAAGGTCGCATCACTTTTGGTACCTTATGGCTACATTTAGTTTTCGTGACTAAATCGTATGTAAAACCGTTGCCATAGCCTAAAACCGTGGCTATATGGTAATAATTTCTATATAGTTGTGGTCTATATTTTTTAGTAACCGTGACCATAAAATATTTTTAGTCACAATCTCTTTTAACACCATAACAGTTGGATACATTTAGACACACATAAACAATTATAACCGTGGCGTTAACATTCTTACAGACACACATAAACAAATAAACTGTGGTCACCTGGTATATTTAAAGACGCACAAATATTTAATCGTGATCATTGGATAAATTTATACACACATAATCAACTAACCGTAACTATTTGAGACATTTAATCACACCCCATGAATGAAACCGTAACAATTGGTTATATTTTGACGCACATAAACTATTAAGTGTGGCCATTGGTACATTTAGACACACATAATTAATTAAAATGTGACCATTAGTTGCAATTGGACATACATAAAGTATTAAACCGTGACAATTGATACATTTTGACACACAAAAATAATTACACCGTGACCATACCATTATTTTTGTCACAGAATAATTCGTGGATTCATGACAATTGCTTACTTTTAGACACATATAATAAACAAAACCGTGACCATAAAGTATTTATAGTTACTTGTTTCTTCCTAATCGTAACAATTGGTAACTTTTAGACACATACAACAATACAATCTGTGACAATTAAATACTTATTGTCACATTATATTTCTTTTAAAATCACTATTGTTCCTTTTAGACACGTGTAAAAAATTAAACCGTGACAATAAGTTACTTACAGCCACATGTATTTTCTTTTAACGTGATTGTTGTTTACTTTTAGACACACATAACATTTATAATAGTGACTGTAAAATATTTATAGTGTCATGTTTTTTTGTAAACGGTGATCGTTGATTACTTTTAGTCATACAAAATAAAATAAATTGTGCCCATAAAATACATATATTCACATTCTTTTCCTTTAATATTACAATTATTTACTTTTATCCACATATATTAAAATAAGACGTGATCATAAACTACTTGTAGTCACAGTTTGTTTTTCTTTTATCGTGATTAATATTTAGCTTTTGACACATATAAGACATTTAACCGTGACCATAAAATACTTATACTGACACGTTTTTTAAACTGTGACAATTGATAACTTTAACCATACAAAACAAACTAAATTGTGACCATAAAAAACTTATAGCTACACTTTGCCTCTTTTATTATCTATACTACTATATAATACATTTAAGTTATTGCTCTTAAACACAACTTTTATTGTATGATGTACAACTGATTAAAGCATGGTGGCTGAATTTAAGAGGTACCACTGTCAATGCAGAAAAGTACAACCCAACAAAGCAAAAAAAATATGAAAAATCAAAATTGGCTGGCTTCAAGAAGCCTCTTCCACTTCCCCAAGCTACCTCTTCCATTCCCCCAAAAAGTCTCTGCAGAAAAAATATATTTAATATATCAGAATAATTCTTTAATATCAGTCACTTTCATCATTCTGCACTCACCTTTCATCTCCCCCAACCCCTTGATGCAGTCACCTTTAATCAATTACTTTTAGTCACACAAAACCAATTCTTTGTGTGACCATAAAATACTTATAGTCACTGTTTTTTTCTTTTATCATGAAAACTGTTACTTTTACACACTAATAAGTAATTAACTAAACCATCATTAAAAAAATATAGTCACAACATTTTTTACCATGACTATTATTTACTTTTAGTTACATAAAATAAATAAACTGTCACCTTTAAATATTAATTGTCACAAACTTTTTAATCCGTGACAAAAAAACTCCTTATATTGAAAATTTTTTTAATGTGGGAGATTGATAGCTTTTAGTCACAAAATAAATAAATCGTGACTTGAATATACTTATAATCATATTAATAGTCACATGCTTGTGTGTCTTAAAACTTAATCTATCACCTTTAAATATTAATAGTCACATGCTTGTGTGTCTTAAAACTGTGACCAAAACATAATTATGGTGATATGTTTTTTTCTTAAACCGTGATTATTAATTACTTTTATATACATAAAAGAAATTAAATCGTGACAAAAAAAAAATACTTAGTCATATTTTTCTCTTTTTTCACGAATATTGTATACTTTTAGACACACATAGAAACTAAACCGTGACTGTAAAATACTTATAGTCATAATAATTTTCTTATTTCATGACAATTGTTTACTTTTGGACACACTTAATCAACTAAATCATGACCATTAAACACTTATAGTCACAATGTTTTTCTTTTACCATACGTGGCTAATGAACTCCACCCTTTAGTCACACAAAGCGATTTCGTGACCATATAAGTTAGCCTTCTGTCACAGTTTATTCACGTGACTAATTCCACCATATAATTTAGACTCATACAATTAGACTTGAGGGTGTCCCTTTGGTCACCGAAAGAGATTTCCGTGACCATATACATATTTATCGTCACAGTTAATAACCATCACAAGATTGTTATAGACATCAAACAAATAACTGTGACAAACGATGACATTTGGTAACAATGTTGCAACCGTGACAAGTCTTTGTCACGATCCTTATGTTAAACTGTGGCTTAAGGTTTGAATGTGATTTGCAATGGTCACAGTTACTGAGATAAACTGTGTCTATCATAATAATACAAGTTCATATATGACCCTTTAGCCACGTCAATAACAAAAACTATGGCTAAGCAGTTTGGACAAAACCGTGACCATAGGTCATTTTTGTACTAGTGTTTATCATCTTTTCAAGATCCAATTTTTCCTATAACTAGAGAACATTTCCATTCATTTTAATCATACCAAAACGCCTCTTTTCTCTCTTCAAAAACCGGCCAAAGGCCCTCTCAAAGCCAAAAACCTTCAATTTTTGGCGTTCTTGAAGTATTTCAAGTGTTCTTCATATTTTGAAGTGTTCTTGGTGCAACTTTTGCAAGAGTTTCAACTTCTTCTCATTTGCATTCTTATAAAACATCAAAGTAAGTAAATACTAACCTATTATATCTTATATTAATGTTTATATAAGTCTTGCATAGTATATATAATCACCAACAACAACAAGTTTCATAAAAACTCAAGTTTATAAATCACTAGTTTTTGTTTTTAAGTTGTTTTTTCAAATGTGTTTATAAATATATAAACACATCATGAAAGTGTAAATATTATAAAAACAAGTGATATAAATGTGTTTTATAACTTTTATACAAGTAGTCTTTGAATAAAGAACAAGAATCACATGTTATTTCAAGTTTATGAAATACGGAATTTCGGCAGAAATGTTGCATCAACTTTGAAAAATCATAACTAATTCGTAACTTAACAAAATGAGTTGATTATTGTCTCAAAGTTAGATCTATGTTTTAACTAAAAATCTAGAAGTTTTCATAATTTATTATGGAGTTTAGAACCCCCAGATATTATTTGAGACCCCGAAAGTTTGACAGCTCAAAAAAGTCCAACATAGGGGTTTTAACGAGCTTTTTCCATAACCTAAACACCTCGAAAAATAGTCGTTCTTGTCTTTAAAAGTTCTTTGTATATAGTAGTTTATTGTCAAAGAAAACCAAAGCCTAAATCGTTTTGGAGCTTGGTCAAAAACAATCTCAAACGTAGGCTGAAAAACCTTCGAAAAGCTGGAAGATTATATATATATATATATATATATATATATATATATATATATATATATATATATATATATATATATATATATATATATATATAATTGACGTTTTAAGTGGGTTTTATTTATAAACTTGTAATGTTGGGTGATTTAAGACATAAAAACCTATATATATATATATATATATATATATATATATATATATATATATATATATATATATATATATATATATATATATATATATATATATATATACAAATTCTCATATATGAGAGTTATTAAGTCCCTATTATCATTTAGGACTCGATTAAACACATCCGGTGCATCAACCATCAAAGAACGTAAACTTGCATTTTTCACGAATATTTTGCCACCACACGCTCGGTGAGTCTTCATAGCCCCTATTTTCACGCTGTTATGTTTTGGGGTTGAAATACATGCTACGTTTTCATATGGACACGGAAACTGCTTCATTTCTATTGTGTATTACACATGTGGTTCCATCAGCCCTCAAATCATGAACCGTTAGTTATATTTATTTGTAAGCATTAATATATTATGGATAGATCTATAGGCAGTCATGTCCCCCATTCGGGTTAGTCTTACCGGCTAACGACGGATGCATATATATTTAACATTACGGTATTACGTATGGGAATACTGCACAGGGCAAACTCATAATTAAGTTTCGGTTGTATGATGGTTTTTATGTAATACATAACATGAAATTTATGATTTTATAAATTCAAACTCAACTATTGGTGTCCATACAAGTCATATTTAAGTGTATTTTCAAGCTTCCGTACTTATGGAGTCGCATTCATTTTCAATCCATCGGAGATTTATTCACATTATTTTGATTAATTTAATTATGTATTTAAATCTGTATTTTGCAAACTACTTACACTATATGTTGGTGATGTAAAACATTTCTATATTTTAAAGTTATATCGATGTATTTTTGAAAACGTCCATATAGTGGTCGTTCGTTATGATTATGGTTACGCTTCCACGATGTCACGCTTCGTTGCCAACCGGGGTAACGGTGTGTGACAAAAATAATTCTGTTGCGCGCTTAAAATTTCTATTTCTGATGTGGGATCCTAATATTTAATTTAAACCTAAATTCTAAACACTACTAAGTTCAAGAGGACGAATCCTCCCCAACTTAATTGGGTACACACAAGTAACACAAATAAGCAAATAAACACACTAAAACAATTAAATCTAAATAATCAAAATGCTCTGGGTTGCCTCCCAGAAAGTGCTATGTTTTACGTCTTCAACCAGACGTACTGCTCCTAAACTAATTAATTAACTTTAGGATCTTGTAGTCTGATGAGTTCAGAGACTAACATATCATTGGTGGCCCATTGAACATATAATTTAAGTCTATGTCCGTTGACTTCAAATGGTTCACCACCTTTTAGGTCTTGAATTTCTACCGCACCATGTGGGTAGGTATTAGTTACAGTGTATGAACCTATCCTATAACTTTTTACTTTACCGGGAAATAGTCTAAGTCGTGCATTAAATAACCAAACTTTATTTCCTTAAGTAAATATTTTATTTTTAAGCATTCTGTCGTGGACAACTTTTGTTTTCTCTTTATAAATTCTTGCGCTTTCGTAGGCTTCTCTACGAATTTCTTCCAATTCATTTAATTGGAATTTCCTATCAATACCGGCATCATGTAAATTAAAATTAGTGTTTTTGATTGCCCATAGAGCTTGGTGTTCTACTTCCACCGGAAGGTGGCAAAGCTTACCGTAAACAAGTCTATATGGGGACATACCAATAGGTGTTTTAAATGCGATTCTATATGCCCATAGAGCATCCTCTAGTTTTTGCGACCAGTTTTAACGATCAGGTCTTACAGTCCTTTCAAGTATTCTCTTGATCTCTCTATTAGAGATCTCGACTTGTCCGCTAGTTTGCGGATGATAAGGCGTTGCTATTCTATGATTAACTCCATATTGCTTAAGGAGTTTAGCAAAATGCTGATTTTTGAAATGTGACCCTCCGTCACTGATTATAGCCCTTGGAATACCGTGTCGTGCAAAGATATTTCTTTTAACAATTTTACACACAACCTGGTTATCATTAGTTCGTGTAGCTTCTGCTTCCACCCATTTGGAAACATAATCTACCGCAACTAAGATATATTCATATCCAAATGATTTAGGGAAGGGTCCCATAAAATCAATGCCCCATACATCAAATATTTCAACAACTAATATTCGGGTCATTGGCATATCATCCTTTTTTGTGATGCCACCAGTTTGCTGGCATCTTGTGCATCCTTTAACAAACTCATAGGCATCTTTAAATATTATGGGCCAGAAAAACCCACACTTCAGTATTCGATGACCAGTTTTCTTTGACTAAAATGGCCACCACATGCATATGCATGGCAGTGTTTAAGAATATCCTCGTGTTCCGAATTAGGGACAAAGTCTTATAATTTGATCTGCTCCTATTTTAAATCGATCAGGCTCATCCCAAATGTATTGCCTTGCTTGAGCATAGAAATATTTTCTCTGTTGTGAGTTCCAGTGCTCTGCCAATCTTCCTGGTACGAAATAGTTAACTAAATTCGCAAACCAGGAAATTTTAGATAGAGATAATAATTGTTCATCAGGGAAGGAGTCCCTGATTTGATCAGTTGAGTTTGCTGGGATTAAGTGGAACCTGGATAAATGATCGGCAACAACATTTTCTGTGCCTTTTTTATCCTTAATTTCTAGGTCAAATTCTTGCAATAGAAGGATCCACCGAATCAATTGAGGCTTGGCATCCTTCTTTGCCAATAAATGTCTTAAAGCATTGTGGTCCGAGTACACAATTACTTTTGCCCCACCAAATATATGATCTAAATTTATATAGGGCAAACACTACGGCTAAGAATTCCTTTTCCGTAGTGGTGTAATTGATTTGTGCCTCATTAAAGGTTTTACTTGCGTAGTAAATAACCACTGGTTTTTTCTCAAATCTTTGACCTAAAACAGCACCAACTGCATAATCACTTGCATCACATGATCTCAAAAGGTTGAGACCAATTCGAAGATTGCAGAATTGACGCTTCTATTAATTTTGATTTAAGCTTTTAAATGCTTTCATACAAGCGTTATCAAAATTAAATCGACGTATTTTGATAGAAGATTGCATAACAGTCTTGAGATTTCACTGAAATCCTTAATGAATCGCCGATAAAAACCAGTGTGGCCTAAAAATGATCTTAATCCTTTAATGTTGGTGGGGGTGAGAGTGACAAATTTAATTGGACTTTCGCTTTGTCTACCTCCATGCCTCGTTCAGACACAATGTGGCCTAAGACTACCCCTTCTTTTACCATAAAGTGGCTTTTCTCCCAACTTAGTACTAAGTTGGTCTCAGTGCATCTCTTTAGGACTTTTTCTAAATGTCCTAGACAATCTTCAAATGTTTTATCAAATATGGAGAAATCGTCCATAAATATCGCAATAGAACCACCCACCATATCTGAAAATATAGCCATCATAAAGCGCTAAAATGTGGCGGGCGCATTACATAGTCCGAACGGCATCCTTCGGTAGGCAAATGTGTCATATGGACAAGTAAATGTAGTTTTCTCTTGGTCCTTAGGATGGAATTGATTGTAACCAGAATATCCATCAAGGAAACAGTAAAACTTCTGTCCTGCTAGTTTTTCCACTATTTGATCTATGAATGGTAATGGAAAATGATCCCTAGAAGTAGCAGCACTGAGTTTTCTATAATCAATATGAACTCTCCACCCAGTTACAGGGCGAGTAGTTATATTTTCTCCTTCTTCAATGTTAATTACTGTAATTCCCGACTTCTTGGGTACAGTTTGGGTTGGACTTGCACACTGGCTATCAGATATGGGATATATAATTCCAGGGTCCAACCAATTTAATACTTCCTTTTTAACTACCTCTCTTAAATTAGGATTCAATCTCCTTTGTGCATCCCGTGCTGGTTTAGCCTCTGGATTAGTAATGATTCGGTGCATACACAAAGTAGGACTGATTCCTTGTAAATCAGCTATAGTCCACCCTACTGCTTCTTTATATTTGACTAATACTTGAAGTAGAGCTTTCTCTTGTGCTTCCGTCAGATCTGATGAATATATGACAGGCAAAGTGTCATTCTGACCTAGAAAAACGTATTTTAAATGAGCTGACAGCTCCTTCAATTCTAATAACAGGTGGCTATTCTATTGAATGTTTGGTTGACTGAGGTAAATCAGTAGGTAATTTTTCAGTCCTATGGGTCCACGGTGGTTGTTTTGATTCTAATGTGGATTCCATGACTACTTCTAGCTTATCACACTCAATAGGATTTAATTTGGCTAATTCATTTCAACAAAGCACAATTCAGTAGTATCTTTGGTGTTGAATAACGAACTATGCTTCTGCGCAAGTTCGTCCACCATGTCTATAAGATAACGTTCTGAATCGATAGCAGAGACATTTGAGGCATTACAAACATTCAGTCTTAATTTCCTATTACCAAATGCAATATCCACTGCTCCTGTCCTACAATTAATTTGCGCATTAATCGTGGCTAAGAAAGGTCTGCTTAAAATAATAGTCGGTTGATTATCTCCTATTGAACTTTCGGTGTCCAATACTATGACATCTGATAAAATACCTCTGGGCACTTGGTTGACTGATCTGCCAGCTATAAGATAATATCAGTTGTTTGTAATTGGCCAAGATCGTGTCAAACAAGTTTCCAGGTAAAATATTAACACTAGCTCCAAGATCAAGTAATGCCTTTTTAATCTACACATTTCCAACAGTTACTGGAATCAATGGTGATCCAGGATCTTTCAGCTTAGGATGTAGAGATCTAGAAGCTACTGCACTTAATTGTTCAGTCAAATTGATCTGCTTAAGGAGCGAGACCTTATACTTTCTCTTCTATGTGCAGAGATCTTTTAAGAATTTGGCATAAGAGGGAACCTGTTGAATGGCCTTGATCATAGGAATATTGATCTTAACTTGATTGAACAAGTCCCACAGATCCTCTGGTTGTGGGCCTCTTTTGCCATAAGGAGAAGATTTTGGATTTTCTAAAGCAGCAGGATAAGGAGGAGGAACTGATCAAGTGTCTTGATTCTTATCCGCCTCCTCAACTTTGGGAGTTGGTATATCTACTTTAGTTGGTTCTTTGAAAGAAACTTTCTTGGGAATATCCTTTTTTGGATCCTCTTTCTCTTCATACACGACTTCATTGTAGTTATCTTCTTCTGCCTCTTGCTATTTAGGCATCTCAATCTTATTGTCTACCTCTTTACCACTTCTCAATGTGGTTATCTTAGATACTTCATTTACTTCGTTAATCTCATGTTTCTTATCATTATTAGGATGAGCATGTGAAGGGTTGGAAATAGTATTGCTAGGAAGCTTCCCCTCCTCACGTCTAGTGAGCGATTCAACTATCTGACCCATCTGGCGACTTAACATCTCCATGGTCTTAGTACTGATAGATGATTGTTGTTTCATAAAACCTGTGAATTCTGAGAATTGTGAAGAAGTCATATTTGTATCTACTTGGAATTATGGTTGATCACGATGATTTGACTTATAATATCGCTCTTCCTTAGCAGCAGAAGTAGAACCATATTGATATTCTCTTTTTGGTGGTTCATATCTCGGTTTAGATTGATGATCGGTAGGCTGATCATTCTTCCATCGAACGTTAGGATGGTTTCTCCACCCTGGATTGTAGGTTTCGGAAAATGGATTATCCCTCTCTCGATGAGCTCTAAATCCGTAAACTTGATTAGCGAATTCCTCAGTGGATTGCACTTGAGGACATGCTTCGGAATGATGCGACGGATCACCGCATGTAACACAATTATTTGATGCACTAGGGTTTGGAAGACCCTTCATCAATTGATCCATTTTTTTTGCCTAATTCTGAAATTTCACTTTTACACCTCACGTTTCCAGGCTATGCCCATAACTTGAACTCCTATGCTGTTTTCAGAACCAGCTTGGACTTTAAGACCTTTACCGAGTTGATTTAACAACTCCCAAGCCTCGCCATCTTCTTTCGCTAAAAATGTGCCTCCTGTGGTAGCTATAATCATATTACGACTTTCTTGACTTACACCATCAAAAAATGTTTTGATAAGCATCCATTTGGGTACTTCATGGTGTGGACAAGCTCTTAATAATTCATTCATACGATCGAAAGCTTCGTAGAATTGTTCGCCGGGCTTTGTTTAAATCCGGTAATTTCCTTTCTTTTCTTAGTTGTTTTACTAATGGGATAATATTCATTAAGGAATTCTCGTTTCATCATCCGTTTCAAGTTTCCACCTTTAAGATCTTCTTTCTTCAATCAACACCCTAATCATGTCTCGTGAAGCTCACGTACTCGGATCCGAGAACAGACCACTTGTTCTCTATCTTGACGAGTATGAACAATGAAAATCCCGGTTCCTCAAATTTGTCGGAATGCAACCGCTTGGAAACCTAATGTTTCAGTCCATCTCTGAGGGCCCCGTGATCTACTATCAGGAAATCACAGCCAGACCCGAGGCTGACCCCCTGTCCTAGCATCTAAGGTTGACAGAGAACCCGCTAATGACGCCGAGAGAGATAGGTAGCATGCCGATAAGAGGGCGGAGTATTTGATCTATCAGGCCCTCCCCACTGATATCTTGGTTGGCGTAGACAGCAAAATATCTGCCAAAGAAATGTGAGACGAATTGGAAGTACAAATGCTGGGGGCAGATCTCGATGATCGTGCCAAAATAGAGGAAGCGAAGGCAAAGTTTACAGAGTTCCGTGCGAAAGACGGGGAGTCGTTACAGGCTACGTTTACAAGGTTCTGTGCAGTACTGAATGAGTTAAACAAACTGCACATTAAAAAGGACAAGGATGACATAAACATCCAGTTCTTTTCAGCCTTAGCCCCCGAGTGGCAGATGGCTTGCCGGGCCACTCGACGGGTTCTGAACATTCATGAGGTTTCGATCAATGTCGTCTTCAAAGAACTGAAAAAGTATCAAGGGGATGTGGATCATGAGAAACAGATGGCAAATCAACTCGCATCCTTACTGCTATCTGCTAACACCGGTATCAAACCCAATGATTCGCTAGTTCAGACCATGCTGCTGAGGGGGAGACAATGAAAAATCCACCAGCATGTCTGATGGCCACAACCGACAATCCCGAATGCTCATCATCCGGTTCAGAGACACATGAGGGATATTCTTGTTACATTTAAAAGAGTGTAAATAATTTATCTTTAAGTAATGAATGTACATTGCACACACATATACTTGATCTACAAGCTAGGTTAAATACTGAAACTGCAAAGTGTGTACAAGCTGAACATCTAGCTCAAACTTTTAAAGAGTCGTCTGAATTATATTAATCAAAGTGGTTAACTAATCAAAATGTTATAAAACAGATGTTAATCGAAAAAGTAGATGTTCAGGACAGGAATATATATCTTGAATCTTGTATGGATAGGTTATCAAATGAAAAACTATCATTAAAAGAAGAAATATATGTACTTTCAAAACAATTAAAGACAGTAAATATGGAAAATATAGACAGTTTAGAAAAATATAAAATGATTGAAGAAGAAAGGATAAGTTTGTACTCACGAATTAAGACCCTTGACGATATATTTTTAAAAAGAGGTCAAACAGAACAAACTATTCACTTAAATCAGCCCAAAGAAACTAGGTTTTACATTCTAAACAAGGAATCGGTTTTAAAAATCCTAAATATTTGGAAAAGGCCCAAAAAGTTTTACCTTTATTTTATGACATGAACTATATGAGAGCTGGACTTAAATCTTTCTTTTTTGAGTCATCAAAAGAAGTTTTAAACCAAGAGAATGAGAAACGTGTTGAACATAAAGAAAAAGAAATTTCTTTTCAATATGAAGAACTTAATGAGAGTTATCCATCTAGAGTACCCACTTTAGAGGAAGACTACTTGTCAAAGTATTCAGAAGCTGAATTGAAAACAGAAACTGTAAAACCAATTCCTCAACTTTATATTCCTACAAAAGTTCTTCAACATCAAATTAATTTTTTAGAAAAGAAATTAAAGTCGTCTCAAAAGAAAGCACTTGATCTTCAAGATGCTCTTCTTAAGAGCGAAGCAAAATTGGTAAATCAAACTTTTGAACAATCTGTGGAATTAACTGTCTACAGAGAAAATTTTGACATGGTTTCTCAAAAGTTGAAGAATTTTTCAAAAGAACAAACAGTTTCTCATTCTACCAAAATCCCATATGTGTCATCAAACAAAGGTAAGGCTAAAGCTGAAACTTCTTCTTTCATTTATAAAGGTGAGTGCTCAAAATCGTTTAAAAATGAGGTTTCTAAAAAGACTCAGATCCAATCCAAGTATTTTAAGAAACCCACTCACCAACAAAAAGAAAATTCTGTCAAGTCTAAATCTTCCATGCATACTGACTCTAATCGTTTTGTTCCTACGGATTATGTAAGAAGAGTTCCTAAAACCACCATGCTGGATTTTTCAAGTTTTTTTGTGAAGAAGGCTATAATGCCAAGTGAATTTGTTACTAGAGATAGGATGTCTGTAATCTCTAAAAACAATGTGTGTAACAATATGTGTAACGATGTATCGAATTATGTTGCTTGTTTGAAGTACTCTTTCAGTGAATTATTTAATCTATGTCCAACTCGTTATAGACGACAGGTTCCTGAAATGAATGCTTATGTGCCATACCCTGTTAAAAGAATTCAGAAAAAGAAAATAAAAAATGTTGCATCATCAGCCACAAATAAAATGGAGACTTGTCCGTTGCCGAGGCCCAAAACCAAAGCAAAGGTCAAAAATGTCTCAAAAAGTCAAAAACCGAAGGCAATTTCATCGCCTAAGGTTCCAAAGCCCAATAAATCCAATCTTCAATGGATTCCAAATGGTTATGCATCCGGACCACACATAAATGCTAAATGGGTTCCTAATACTGCACATGTGCCATATACATCTGGAACTCCTAACAAAAAGGGACCCATATTGAGATGGGTACCCAAAGTTATGTGATCTTTATGCAGATGGTTCTTGGTTACTTCTGATCAAGACTCGTTCTTCAATGAAATGGCTTCTAGTTACCATAGACTAGGACCCTTTCTTTTGCTTGTCGGTTGTGCTTAAACCGACACGTTTGGCTTCTGTGCACACAGCTCAGGACCCGGTCTTAACTCATCATGTTTTCTGAACATCTCGGTTCAGAACACGGTTTGCTTGTAAATAAACGATGGATGTGTTTGAATGCATATAGTTTTTCATTATATGAATTTATTTGCTTTTCAGGCTAAATCCATTTGGTATATGGATTCGGGTTGCTCCAAACATATGACGGGAAGAAGAGAATTGCTGTCCAACGTAGTTGAACAATATTGCGGGACGGTAAAATTCGAGAACAACCATCAGGCTCATGTTAAAGGATACGGGGGCTTAGTTCTATATAATCTAGTCATCAAGGACATTGACTATGTTGAGGGATTATCGCATAATCTATTTAGCTTAGGACAGCTTTGTGACAAAGGACTAGAGGTAACGTTTAGGGCTAAGAACTGCAGTGTAAGGAGTATGGATGGAAAAGAAATCTTATCTGGTTCCCGTAACTCTAACCTTTACACCATTGACATAGCCAAGCTCATAGTAAAGGATAACATTTGACTCTTATCAAAAGCCTCTTCAAAAGACTCTTGGTTGTGGCATCGAAGGTTGTCCCACTTGAATTTTGACAATATCAACAAGCTGGCTGCGAAAGAACTGATCAAAGGTCTCCCTGAATTGCGTTATGAAAAGGACCATCTTTGTGGAGATTGTGAGAAAGGAAAGATGAAACGATCATCTCACAAACCAAAGCCCGAACCATTAGCGAAAAGAGTATTGGAGTTACTTCACATGGATTTATGCAGACCAACGCGGACCCAAAGCATAAACGGGAAGCGATATGTGTTGGTTATCGTTGATGACTATTCACGAAATACCTGGGTCAGGTTCTTGCGATCCAAGGACGAGACAGCTCAAGAAATCATAGATTTTATAAAGAGTGCCGAGACCCAACAGCAGCTGTCAGTTCAATCAATCAGATCCGATAAGGGCACGGAGTTCAAGAACTCGGTAGTTGAGGGCTTCCTTCGATCCAAAGGTATTCAGCATCAATATTCTGCTGTTAGAACGCCACAACAAAATGGGGTTGTGGAAAGGTGTAACCGTACGCTTGTAGAAGTCGCTCGTACAATGCTAACATACTCGAAGCTACCTCCATTCTTGTGGGCCGAAGCCGTATCAACAGCCTGCTATACACAAAATCGCTCCATTATCCATAAGCGCTTTAATAAAACTCCTTACCAACTCTTTTTGAATAAAGTGCCTTTTATCAAGTACTTACGTGTATTTGGTTGCAGGTGCTATGTGCTGAACGATAAAGACAACCTCGGGAAGTTTAATGAAAAAGCGGATGAAGCGATCTTCATTGGATACTCATCCAACTCGAAGGCCTATCGCGCATTCAATACCCGAACCAGGACAGTCAATGAAAGCGTGGATGTCACATTTGATGAGTTGGCTGAACTGGCACCCGAAGTTGATCATACAGGACCTCGCATTACACAAATGCCTGGAGACTCTTCTACTAACCCTACTTCTTTTTCTTCTTCTAATTTAGTTAATTTGTTTGATCCTTTTTACATAGAATTTTTCGGTCCTAATGCTAATGTGTCTAATGTTGTCAATAATGTAGGTAATCCTTCCAATTCAACTGCACCACAAAGTTTCTCCGCTCCATCTTCATCCACATCATACCCTCATCCATCAACATCATCCACCGATACATCCGCAGTTGAATCTACTCCTGTAATACCCTCACATATAATGCCAAATATCCTTCCCTCACCTGAACACTCGTAAATCGAACCGGAACCCGTGGTACCATCACTTGAAACCATTGACCATGAATCTTCATCCATCCCCAATTTAACCACTGAGATTCCATCCCGAGCGCCCCTTCCACACGAGATTAAATGGACCCGAAGTCACCCAACCGATCAGATCCTTGGTGATGTTTCAACTGGAGTCCAAACTCGTAGGGCGTCTGCTAATGAATGCCTCTTCGCATCATTCCTTAGTATGATAGAGCCCGCCCGTGTGGAAGAAGCCCTAAAAGACCCAGATTGGATAGTTTCAATGAAAGTGGAACTCAACCAGTTTGAACAGCTAAGAGTATGGCGGTTAGTTCCCGAACCAAAAGACCGTACAGTGATCGGAACAAAATGGATCTTTAAGAACAAACGAGATGAGAACGGCATTGTGATAAGGAATACAAGGACTTCAAAGCAATCAGAATCAGAATCAGAATCTTTTTGGCGTTCGTGGCACACAAGGACTTAAAAGTGTACCAGATGGACGTCAAGACTGCCTTTCTTAACGGTGAACTCAACGAAGAGGTGTATGTTGAACAACCACAAGGCTTTGTTGACGCACATAAACCTGACCATGTTTGTGTGCTAGATAAAGCCCTCTATGGTTTAAAACAAGCACCTCGCGCATGGTATGATAGTCTTTCTAATTTCCTTATTTCTGCCGGTTTCTGTAAAGGTGTGGTGGACACAACTCTGTTCACTAAAAAGGAAGGCCCACATATAATGCTAGTACAGATATATGTCGACAACATTATATTTGGATCTACTGACAGTAATTAATGTAAGGATTTTTCAGCCCTAATGGAGTCCAGGTTCGAGATGAGTATGATGGGGGAAATGAATTTTTTCATCGGATTACAAGTCAAACAACTTGAGGATGAGATTTTTGTCAACCAGTCGAAATATACTCTTGACATTCTCAAGAAGTATAAGTTAGACACTTGCACGAGTATCGCAACTCCCATGGCCTCCAACTGTAAGTTAGACACCGATCCTTCTGGGAGAAGTGTCGATAATACAACTTACAGAGGGATGATAGGATCCTTACTGTATCTGACTGCTAGTAGGCCAGATATAATGTTTTCAAAATGTCTTTGTGCTCGCTTTCTGGCCGACCCGAAAGAATCACACCTAACTGCGGTAAAACGCATTTTTCGTTATCTTAAGGGTACACCCGATCTTGGTCTATGGTATCCAAAGGGAACCGATTTTGATCTTACCGCTTTTTCAGATGCTGATTTTGCAGGTTGTAGAGTTGACGGAAAAAGCACGTTGGGAGGAATACAGTTCTTGGGAGAGAGACCCGTGAGTTGGTCCTCCAAAAAGCAGAATTGTGTTTCAACATCCACAGCTGAGGCTGAGTATGTAGCAGCTGCAAGCTGTTGCTCTCAAGTGTTGTGGATGAGAACACAATTACGCGATTATGGATTCTCACGCACCAATGTCCCAATTTACTGCGATTCTCGAAGTGCAAATGCCATCTCTTGCAATCCCGTGCAGCACTCTCGAACGAAACACATAGATATCAGGTATCATTTTATTAAAGATCACGTAGAAAAGGGAACCATTGAGTTGTATTTGTTGGCATGGAATACAACTTGTGGATATATTTACTAAAGCTTTAGACGAACCTCGTTTTCAGTTTTTAGTATCCCCTATCGGCATGTTGAATCCGACTTCCAATTAAATATCAGATATTGTCTTAAATAATTCTATTTCAAACTATCATGTTTGAAATTCCTTTATTTGAGAAAATATCTGTTATTTAAATTTAAGGATTGTGTCACAAAATTGAAACTCAATATTTCCTTATCTATGTACATTTTTAATGATTAATGATCCTGACAATTTGCTGTGTGAATTGTTCATCACTGAGTGGGACGCAAACATAAAAAGGTTCAAATACGTTATTCGAAAGAGAAAAGGAAACGAATAGGTATTTATTTGAGGGGGAGTATAGTTAAGATGTTAATTTTTATAATTCTTTGTTTCTTTTTAATTTTAGTAGTTAAATTTTAAATTTCAGGTTAGTTATATTTTAGTTTATTTTTAAGTTTAACTTAATAGGTCAGAAAATCCCAAAAAAGATTTTAATTGTTCAAATTTATCAAAAAGTCAAAAATATTTTAGCTTATTTTATTTTATTTTATTTTGTGTCTTAACTTAAATGGTTAAAGAAAAGATCAAAAATATTTTATTTTGTGGTTGCTTATTTTTTTTCAAAGAATTATACAAAAAGATGTAATAAATTGGGCCAAAAATTTCTCATTAAAAATCTTGTTTCATTTTATTTTTTAAGCCCAATATTTTGTGTGTGATATTATGACAATCCGCCGGCCCATGTTCATTTTGGGCGCGGATCTTCTGACCCGAACCCGACCCGAGCGCCTATAAAAGTGGCGGGTCATACGGTCAAACAACTTCCTTCCTTTTCAAGCTTTCTTCTTCTTCTCTTCATCCTCTCGTCGCCAACCACCGCCCATACCACCATAACCACCGATTAAAGCTTTGTGCCACATCGTTTTTCTCTGATTTTCTTGCATTTTTCATCTTCTGCATCATTAGGTAACATGTTTCTACCTTTATTTCAGTGTTTAACTTCTTAATTGTGTGTTTGATTTTCAATTTTTTCTTAGTTTTTTACTTCGGTTTTTGCTAATTTTTGGTAGTTTAATGTGTTATATTTACTTAGTTGTAGTTAGATAAAATGTTCCTTATATGTTTTTAGTCTAGGATCTTTAATTTCATGCATTTTTGTCACAATCACCACTGTACACGTTGCATGTTGCATGAACTCAATAAATGAACTGATGCATTTCGGACGTCCGAATTCGGATGTCCCACTTAGACTTAATTTCAAATTTTACAGAACTCAAAGACCGGATTCGGACCACTGTTGATCCGAATTCGGTCCTTCAAAGAAATGCCAATCTCTTTCAAAAATTCAATAAGTCTAAGTTTCCTCAGTACTGTTCATCCGAACTCGGATGAGATCCGAATTCGGTCCCCATCCGAATTCTGTGTTCCATCCTACTTCGGTCCATTCGTTTCCATTGCATGCATTCCATCCGAATTAGGTCCTCCATCACCCACTTCATCTGAATTCGGTCCACTCCTCATCATCACTTTCTATCCATTTCGGTCCCCATCCGAATTCGGGCCATCATCATATATCATCCGACTTCGGACCATCATACAACATATATCATGCATCATCCGGATTTTGGCCGGATCCGAATTCGGTGGCACTGTTCATCCGAATTCGGTCCATCCGAAATCCAACACTTGGCATATTTTTAAAATTTTTCCATTTTTGCGTTTTCACTATAAATCAAAAAATCCAAAAATATTTTCATTCCGGTGCACCATTGAATAGAGTTAGGATTAGTGTTTGAGTGAAAAAGTCTAATCTAACATTGGTCTCTTAACGATTGACTTTGGACTTTATTCAGTAGAATTTTATTCTACTAATAAAGACCCGATGCTTTAAACAGATCAAACAGTTTCTATTTCACACTTATCTAGACTTCATATCAACGTCTTATCATTTAAAGTCTTTTGTTCTAACTTTGATTCACCTTTGCAGGATGATGGAACCCGCTGTTGTCCTCACCATACCCCATCCCCCGATTCCCAACAATAATGCCCAACTACCCGAACAATCCATTCTCCCACAAGCCGAGTTTGTCGAGTTCATACCCCATAACTGGCAGCTCGATGTCTCCATCCTCACCAAAGAACCACAAACCCTCGCCTTCGACATCCTCCTTCACCACCCCATATATTACTCCCTGTCTACCGCAATCGCCGTTCCCCAGATATACTTGCAACAATTTTGGAACCGATTGCACTTTGTTCCCGACGCCGAACCCCACTTCACTACCACCATTGACTGTGTCCCAGTCAAAATCACCATCGCTGCCATACGCCATATTCTTCGCCTACCCGCCGAAGCCTATTTGCCAACCCGCCTTCAGTTTGATCCCATTCTCTCCGTCCAAGATACCCTCGCCGAAATACAAACCTTGGGTTATGACAGCCCTCTTACCAAACCCTCCGATTTCCGAACCAAGAATCTCCAATATCATTGGCGAATTCTCTTCGACGTCATCAACAAATGCTTCACAGCAAAGCACTCAGGCCACGACTCAGCCTCCGCACAGGTCTTAGCCATGTTCACTAGCTTTGCATTCGACCGCCATGTGGACTATGCAGCGTTCCTCTTCGACGAATTGAAGAGAGTACATAGGGAGGGGGGCACCAAAAAAGGCCGCAAATATATTCATCTCCAACGATTTCTGCAGCTGATCATACAGTATGCCATGGATAACGATGAAGACATTCACGAGCGTCCTGAGGCTGATGTCTACCCTACCATGGCGATCCAAAAACTTAATTTGCCAAAAGGGGCTCCTTCAGTGCCTATAATGACTATCCCGTTGTCCCTCATGCTAAAGGCAAGGGAATTGGAAAGAGTTCGGGCCTATATTCGAGAGTTTTATCCGGATGAGGCTCAGTCAGAACCGACTGAGCCTAGCCAGTCCGAAGGTGAGGCGAGGATGAGGGAGATGAGGTGGAGGTACAACAATCCATTGGGATAGGTGAGCGGGAGCCAGTGTTTGTGAGTAAGGGAGAAGGAGGTGAGGCAGCAGAGGCGGCGGATTCAGAACGAACCGTCTCTGTTGTTTGAGGGATAGATATCAATTCTGAGGGTGACCGCAGCCCTATCAGCCGGACCACCCATTATAAGACCATAAGTCCGATGGTCGAACTAACCCCCTACACCCACTTAGCATCCTCTCTACAGGGTGCTATTTCATTCCACGGGGATACAACACATACGCCATCGCCCTCTCATTCGGTGAGTGGCGGTGTTGAACGAGGTCACACTCCTCCCCACGTGACCGAACCTCTTTCATTCACAATTCCATCCCCACAAACACACACCACGCACGATGCCTCTGTGGCATCCCCCAGAGCTGCCTTCGTGGCAGCTCAATAAACTTCTGGATCTGTGCCTCCCTTAGTGGAGCCAGAAATGACGGAAGGAAGACCTGAAGTGGCTCCATCAACGCCATCCACTTCAGGTCATCTCCCAATTAACTTGGAGATGCTAACGGCAGCTCTTCGTGCTGCCGGAGTTGTTACCCGGGCTGACCTGGACGCCCAAAAGGAGGCTTCTGAGGAATGTCACACCGCCCTTCTTTCACTCATAAAGGGTAAGGGTGTCGCTTCTGAGGATCTGCCTCCACCACGTTCCCATTCAGTCCAGATACAAATTGCAGAGCTCTCGGACAAAATTGATGCGCTGAACCGTCTTATCCTTCAAGTCCAGGAGCAACTGAACTCCAGACTGGACCGCTTAGAATCGGCCGTCATTGAGCTTCCGTTCCGTCCTCAGGCCGAGTCCCAGAAACGGAAACATGACGATCAGGACGACCCTGATCGCCATGAGGGGGAGAAACGCCAGAAAACTCAGTCTGAGGACCTCATGTTGATTGTCGGGGGAGCAGAGACAGAATCGACAGAGGTTCAGGGATCAGGGGAACAAATGCAAGAGGCTCAGGAATACCCGATGTTAGAAGACGAGCCCATGTTCGAGGGTCCAGCTCCACTGGATCCAATGACAGCTATGGTTGAGTTCGAGCCCGTTCATGAAAAAGTTGAAATCATATTGGTGTCTGACTAAGACTCCGATTCTGAGGACAACGAACCTTTAATCATTTCTAAAACTGAGCCCGAATCACCTAAAAAATCATCATCTTCCTCCTTTGATTTCCTAAACTCACCACCACCAGCTCCGCAGCAAGAAATTCTATCATCCATCCAAGCTCCCCCATCACTCAAACAATCCCGTCTAGTCTAAAGCCCGCCAAGATCTCCAAGTCCTCCCCCAGTCCAACAAACTGAACAACTAGGTCCTTCACAAACCAAGAGGGTTGATTGCTTTGATGAGACTCCCGAAGGACCCGGTGAATATAGGAGAGATGATTTATATTGGGTAGGCCAACTTTCAAAAGGTGAGGTACAAGCTCTACCACCTGAAAAGAAAGAGGAGCTTAGACAAGAACGGTGGGGGACAATCATCAAATTGCTAGAAGCTAAAAAATCTGAAATAGAAGAACCCCCCGTTTAGGGCCTCAAAGATTTCCTTCAGAAGTTTCCTCCGGAACAATTTCAAAATCCGTTCCTAGAAGAACGGTTTAAGATGGTATTCAGAAAGAAGCCTGGATCCTTCAGCAGACGCCTCCTAATGGAACTGACCAACGTAACCAAAGCTGAACAGGCTGAATACTATCAATTAATGCTGAGGTAGAGGAGGTCAAAAGTCTCAAAATTAAAGATAAAGAAACTCCTGACCATGACCATGTGCAGAAGAGAAAAAGTTTACTATCCTGCCTTTCAGGTAGAAAGAGAAGATGGCACGGTTGAAGAGTTCTACGAGAATGACCTGGACTTCATAAGTGTGGACGACGTTGAGTTCTTACACAACCGCTTAAAAATTCATATTAAACAACGTCTGTCCCACATGACTGCCGTAGGTGCCCTTATTTGAAGTATGAACCGTCGCTCTATTATCATGTGCCTCAGAGACTTCCAAATGGAGATAGAGAGCGCGATGGTTAAAGTGGGCCTACGAGCACCTGAACAAGACAGCTTCCTTCTAGCCCACCATCCTGCATACACAGTTATCTTTAGAGGAGGCCCGGGTGTCATTTTTGTAAATCAGAAGGGCTACAAAAGGTTTATTCACTTTGAGGATCTTCCCTGTTACTCCGACGGTACTCTCACATTGGTTCGAGCCGCGCTTACTCAGAAAGTTCAAGATTTTGACGCTCAACCAGATCCAGAACAAAGATACTCACCGAAGGAGATTCAGGACACCCTCAGCGGCATTGACCTCCTTAATGAAAGGCTACATATGAGACAAGTGATCAGACGTTTTGACGTCATCCTTGGACTCCGAGAATCGACCGATCATGCCAAAGTTCCAGGACCTCCACGTTGATCGAAAAGGGGGAGATTGTTAGACTTTTAATTTCGATCATGTGGACTTATTTTGTAATAACTATTTACTTAGTATTTAGTCTTGTATTTATTTCCTTGTAATTTATTTCTATGTAAAAGTCAAGGGGCCAAAGGTGTCAATGTCTCATAGTTAATTAAAGGAGCCTATGTATAGGCTCCTAGGGTTTGTAAAAGAGTTACACGGTTGAAACATATTGAAATACTGCAGCTGCCATTTTGCATTTATTCTTTCAATATTCTTAGGTGTCGTTTGGTTCACATAATATTTTGTGTAGGAATGGAATCTATCAAAGGAATGGAATTCTGGAAGGAATGGAATCTCTCTGAATTCAAAAGTTGTCACACGTTTGGTTGGCAGGAAATGAATGGATTTCAAATTCCAATTATAATGTTTTTATTTTTTTTAATTCTTCAAAATTACTAGATGTCATTTTTAAAACACAAATTCATACAAATTAAAATTAATAGATGAACATATGAACAAATCTACAAGATACAGAAAAAGGAAGAACATATTTGGAATTCGAATTTGAACAAAACAGAAAAAAGAACAGATTGTACAATCATATCTGGAGAACAGAAAGAAGAACACATACAGAACTCGATCGATATGGAACAAAACAGAAAGAACAGATCTGGAACTCGATCGATCGATTTGAACAGAAGGAACTCGATTGATTTGAACAGAAAGAACTTGAACACTTGATCGATTTGAACAAAAAAGAAAAATCCATTTGAACCAGCAGTCGCAGATGGATGATGATGAACCAGATCGATTTGAACAAAAGAGAAAAATCAATGGATGATGATGAACAAGTATATCGATTTGAACAAACAGGAAAATGGATGATTGATGAAGATGATGGGCAAACAGATCGATGATGGAGAAGAATCGATTGATGGACAAAACAGAACAAAACCATCGATGGGCAGATCGATGAAGAAATCGACGAGCAGGTTGAGAGGAAGATCGACGAGCAGGTTGAGAGGAAGATCGACGAGTAGGATGGACGAGCAGGTTGAGAGGAAGATCGATGAAGAGAAGAGACGTACCTGTGCAGATGAAGATCGATCGGAGATGCAGCAATGGAGGCGGCCTTGCTAGGGTTGAAGAGGAAACAGACGTTGGTTTTGGAAAGGAATGTAAATTCTTTGCAAATGTGAGAGGAAAATAGATTCCCTTGGTGGAAGGAAAATTTTTTAGTGGGAGGAATTCTCTTTCCTAGGTTAAAGCCAACCAAACACGCAACAGAATGGAATGACCATTTCAATTCCACCAGATTCCTTCAGGAATCCGTGAACCAAACAGCCCCTTATTGTCTTCTTCATCATTACTTGATTATTGAGCTTGATTCTTCTTGGGTTTTGATAAAGAAACATAAAGGTGTTGATTATTAAAGGGAATACATTATAACAGTAATGCTATTGGTTGGTAAGGATACGAACCAATTATTCGCTTTCTCTTTTAAAGAGAAATGAAACAATCGAAGTTTTAAACAGTCGGTGGTTATACCTCGAACTTGGCTTTACAAATAGTTGTGAACTCAGCTAGATGTTCGTAGGGTTCCCCGCTTGGCATCCCTCGGAAGATCGGAAGAATTTGAAATAATTGAGGACGAACATCGGGTTTGTTCTCATTTTCAGGATAACGAATCGGAGACGGTCGGGCACATCACTTGGGCGGTAATGTGACTTAACCGTAAGCCTCGCTTGCTCACCCATCCTAGATGCTATGCGCTTTGGTTCTTCTTGATCACGATTTCGTGGTGAAATTGGAGAATCTTTTAAAATAGGGATTTCTAAATTGGGAATTTCTTCCTCTTGTTCATTTGAATTCTCCGTATTAATTGTCGTTTTTGAATCCTGACAATCTTTCGGATCGATTTAGCTACTTTCTCGATCTCGGGTTCGAATTGTAGCGGCAATCTTCTAGCCGATGGACGTGTAAGCATACACTAATAAAATACTTAAATGAAATACTTTAAATAAACTAATTATATTTTTGGTGGTAAAGTAGAGGACTACAATTAGCTTTTTGAATTTTTTTTGAATTTTTTATTTGATTTTTAATAAAAGAAAATTAAAGACTAAAAATAACCAAAGTACGGTACTTAAACTTAAAAACATAAAACTAAGGCCAAGAACTAACTTCTAGCCCTAACTAACGTTACCACTCCCCGGCAACAGCGCCAAAATCTGACGGGCCGTCATTGTGACCCGCAAAAAATAATCCTTATATCCACAGTTTAGCTCAGAGAAGTAAGGGTCGAATCTGCACGGAGTGCGTTTGTAGTTAGGGTTAGGCAATTAGCCTTATAAGTTCTATTGAAAGCACTATAAATTGTGAATTGTGGATTTGAATGATTTGTTTAGATCAATGACTTACTATTACTTTGTGACGAAAATTAATGGCAAAATAACTAACGTAGTAGATAAACAATAAAGAGAAGAATAATCATTCACGGAATCACCTTCCACGGCATAAGTATTACTCACTCGCATTTCATGCAACAATCACATAGACATAATTAATTGCACGACTAAATTACTCAAACATGTTTTAACCAATAAATCTCGGCATAGCGGATGCAATATTCATTACTTGTCTTAATCCTTAAGCTAATGGACTCGGCACAAATAATAATATCACTATAAACTATCTTGCTTTTACCAATCAAAACATACAATCATAATCATAGCCGAATGCTTATCATTTGCATACACATAGAATATCTCAATCAATACGAATGCATCAAAACATAAGAAATTAAAGTAGAGTAAACTTAGCCGTAGATCCTCCGCAAACGGCTAAAGGGATTAGCCGCTCATCGTATGCTCCTCAACAATGTAGATCTGAGACATCTTCTAACTTGCGAATCACCGTCTTCGTACTTATATCTTAAATCCACTCCGGCAGGACTTCGCAAACTCTTTCAGACGTTTGGGACATCACTCAAAGGCTGTCATCGACCTCTATTTATAGAGGAGTCGAGATTAGGGTTTCGGAGGCTGGAAAACGCATTTTTGCGCCGACCCAACGCAGGCTAGGCGCAGGCCTGCAACCCCCTCCCTGCGCCAGGGCTACGCTGGAACTAATCTGGACAGCTTAACTCTTCTGTTTTGGAGCGCAGGGTGGCGCAGGCCTGCTCCCCCTTTGGCTCGGTTTGCTTTGAATTTTCTCGAGTTGCTTTATTTTAATCTCTTGACCCTGAAACACAACTTTGGAGCAATAATATGGAATTAATGAAGTATCGGTGTTTAAAATGAACATAAAATGAATCTAAAACATATAAAATTATAGACTTATCAATAACTAACTAAGTAGATGCAATCGAACCATTGAATAAATGATATTGGATATTGTTTATGACACGAAATGATTATTGAAATTAAATTAATTAATGGGTGATTAATTATATATCAAAGTACGGGGACTAAAAGTGCAACATTAGATATTAAATAAAAGATGTATTTATTTGAATTGATATTATCATCTAAAGTAATAGATAATTATATTGATAATTATAAACAAATAAATAGATATATTATAAGTAATAATCTAATCATTTATATATTACTAGATAATGTATAAAAGATTAATAATTTTTAATGGATATATAGTTATTGAGATAATTATATAAGGTTTAAATAATAAATATAATTATTAGGATATATATTATTATATTAGAGTTTAATTAAATCAAAACTCTAAATTATATATATATATATATATATATATATATATATATATATATATATATGTGTGTGTGTGTGTGTGTGTGTGTATGTGTGTGTGTAGCCGTGTGTTTTTCTAGAGATTTTTGAAACACACAAAACAAAAAAACCACGAACACACAACTATGTGTGTGTTGTGTGTGTGAGTTCTCGGCCAAAGAAAAACCAACGAAAACAATTATTGTTTTGTTTGGTTTCCCCGTTCTTCGTGTGTTCGATTGCGTACTTGATATCGCTCGATCGTGTCATCACCGATTGATACCGGAACCATCCCGTTCATGTATTTTTGTATTCAATTGCAAATGTACGATTTTTATGAAAATGTTTACTTATCTTATATTTAACTGATAATCGGTGTACAGAATTCGTAATATAAAAAAAAGCTTCCGTTGTGTTTAATACGATTTAAAGTTTATGTTTTTATGAAAAACCGTTACGAATTCCCAACGAATATGTTTCCTTAACAATTCTTTCATTCTATCCATTCTAAGCTCAATTGTAAAGGTGTGTGTGTGTGTGTGTATGTGTGTGTTTCACTCCTCTAGACAGAAACCCGATACCAAAGTCGGAGCTAGGAGCTTGCTGGAATTCATCTTCAACCTATCATCATCTTTGAGTTTTGTTGTCAACGTTCGAAGTGAGTTTCACGCTTGAACTTGTGTTTAGTTGTATGAATTAGGGAGAAATCAATTGGATTATGTTTATGTTAGATATTTAATTTCGATCTTGTGGGTTTATTTTGTAATAAATATTATTAGTTTGTTTACTTGTAATTTATTTCTAGTCGTTATTTAAGTTGTTTCTTTATTACTAAAGTTCAGGGGGGTCAAAGTGTAATTCTATGAAACTTGCTTTTATTCCTTAGTCAGAAAGGTGACCTAGGGTTTTGTGTAATAAGATTTGACAATTGAATATTCACAGACACACTTAGCCGCTGGATTTTGAGAAACATTCTCTTTGTCTTTTATTCATTATTCTTCAATCATTGAGTGCATATTCTGATTGTTTGAATGTTTGTGTGATATATACAACAATGAGTGCTGATTATTCTGGGAATTTCATATTAGCAATTGGTATCAAAGCTCAGGAGGTGGATTTCAACTTCATTCATTCAAATATTTCTGCTGTTCTTCGCTGTTCATCACAAAAAATCACGGTTTGATCTTTATTTCTCATCAATATTTCTATTTTTCGTGTTTTCTTTTCCTGTAATCATCTCCTATTCACCCCATAGTGATTTAGAGCTATTTAGGTTCAATCATTACAAGTTTCTGTCCATTTAAATTTGATTTTAAGTCTTGAAAAAATATGGGTTTTCCTTTCGGTTTGGTCCAATTTTAAACGATTTTTAGGTGTTTTGATATATTTGAAGTAATTAAAAGTGTTTAAAATAATTTTCCAATCATTTAGAAATTATTTTCAGGCCAAAATCTGCTAATTTTAATTCTGGAAATATTTAGAAAAATTCATAACTGTTGCATTTCGGACCAATTCGGACCTTAGTTCGGTCCATTTCGGATCATATTTCGGTGCACTTCGGACCATAGTTATTTCCAATTCGGACCTCTCTTTGAACCAATCCGAACTTCAGACCAACCGAAGTTATGATAACTTCATTTTAAAACACTTAAATTAACTTGTGCTTTCATTTTTAATTTCATCTCGGACCATCCGAACTTCGGAACCAATCCGAATTCGGTATTTTCGGTTGAAAATTTTTCTAACTGTTCATCCGAACTGCGCACTGTTCATCCGAATTCGGTCCATCCATCCTTGGTCAAACAGATGTCGGTCCGTTCCTATATTCACTGTTTTTTGAACTCCGTCCCATCCGAACTCAACTGTTCATCCGAACTCTGACCCATCAGAGAGTCAACTGTTCATCCGAACTCCGACCCATCCGAAGTCAACTGCTCATCCGAACTTCGTACCATTCGAGGTACTGTTCATCCGAAGTTCTTCAAATCCGAATCCAGTTTCCACCTTCAAGATCTCATTCTTTCCAATCAGCACTATAAATCATGTCTCGAGAGGCCCTTGTCCTAGGATCCGAGAATAGACCACCTGTTCTGTATCCGGATCATACGAGTAGTGGAAGTTCAGATTTTTTAAATTTTTCGGTATGCAAGCCAATGGCAATCTTATGCTCCAATCCATTTCCGAAGGCCCATTCATCTATTATCGAGAAATTGCTGCAAGACCCGAAGCCGACCCACTTGTTCTCGCATCTAAAGTAGGACGTGAACCTGCAAATAAGGCAGAGTGAGATAGGCAACATGCTGAAAAAATGGCTGAATATCTGATCTATCAAGCCCTGCCCACTAATATCCTTGTCGGTGTAGACAGTAAGATGTCTGCCAAGGAAATGTGGGATAAACTGGAGGTTCAGATGTTGGGGGCTGACTTAGACGACAGAGCTAAGATTGAGGAGGCAAAGGCTAAGTTCACAGAGTCCAGAGCCAAAGACGGGGAGTCACTACAGGCCACTTTCACCAGATTTTGTGCGGTTCTAAACGAACTCAACAAACTGCACATTAAGAAAGACAAGGATGACATAAACATCCAGTTCTTTGCTGCCTTAGCCCCTGAATGGCAAGTTGCATGCCGAGCCATGAGAAGAGTGTTGGACATCCCCAATGTGTCTATCAATGTGGTTTTTAAGGAGTTGAAAAAGTATCAGCGAGACGTAGACCACCAAAAGCAGATGGCCAATCAGTTAGCATCCCTGTTACTATCTGCCAACACGGGCATTAAACCAACTGATTCTCTGGCCCTGATATCCAACAAGAACCTCTCTACTGCATCCTATACTCAAGGATCATCATCCCAGTGTCGATATGCTTCTCCTCTGCGTAGGATTTTAGATGAAGAAGAAGCGGCAATTCAAGAACAGATAGCCTTATGGAATAATCGTCTACAACATAGACGTTTCTCCAATAAGACTTACAATCAGCTCCGTTACGACACCGGCCCGCGGAGGTATTCGGATGATAGGAGGGATGATAGACGTGATGAAAGGAGAGATGACTATCGCTGAGATGATAGGAGGAATGATTATAGGAGAGATGACAGAGATGACCGACGATAGGATGACAGACGGGACTATCAGGATGACCGCCGTTATGAAAGGCGAGACGATAGGAGAGATGATCGCAGAGATGATAGACGCAATTATAACCGTAGGGATGATCTTCAAGACGATAGACGGGATGACAGACGTGGCGATCGAGGGGAATATAATCGTCGAGACAACCGAAGGGATGACATTCGAGAACCTCGCCGTGCCGACAAGCGGCTGGTTGAGAGGAGAGATGAAAGGCCAAGAGCTGAAGAGCCTAAAGGTAATGACGAACGTCTATACTACAAGTGCGGCAAACCGGGCCACTTTGCTCGGGAATGCAATAACAAGTATGAGGGGGACGTTGGCTATTACGAGCGGAAACTGGAGGCCGCTAAAAAGAGATCTGATGCTATGGCTATGGTTGCTCAGGAAGACTATTGGGATGATGCAGATACTGATGAAGAGGATGACAAGGGTAAGAATTGCTACATGGCGGATTGTAGTGGATTGTCTGACTATGCTACGACGTCCGATTCAGATTCAAACAATGCTGCTGAAGGGGAGACACCGTTAAATCCACCAGCATGTCTGATGGCCAGATCCGAGGATCTAGAATGTTCTTCATCAAATTCTGAGGCACGTGAGGTACATTCCTTTTACATTCCAAAGCATGTAAATAATTTATCTGTTTATAGTGAATGTAACTTGGACACACATATACTTGATTTAGAAGCTAGATTAAATACTGAAACGGAAAAGTGTGTCACGGCTGAACATCTAGCCCAAACATTAAAAGAGTCATCTGAGTTATATCAAAAGAAGTGGTTAACTAATCATAACGTGATAAAACAGATGCTAATTGAAAAGGTAGATTTTCAGGATAGAAATACGTATCTAGAATCTTGTATGGATAAGTTATCAAATGAAAAGCACTCATTAAAATCAGAAATATATGTTCTATCAAAACAATTAGAGACGGTAAGCATGGAAAACATAGATAGCTTAGAAAAATATAAAATGATAGAAGAAGAAAGGATAGGTTTGTACTCTCGAATAAAGACCCTTGAT
This sequence comes from Centrapalus pauciflorus, assembly GCA_020465985.1. NCBI lineage: Eukaryota > Viridiplantae > Streptophyta > Magnoliopsida > Asterales > Asteraceae > Centrapalus > Centrapalus pauciflorus. The sequence goes on along the minus strand of JAANYP010007854.1, from coordinate 120,569 downwards.
GATCAACTTTTAAAACGGGGTCAAACAAAACAAACTATTCACTTGAACCAACCTAAAGAGACTAGATTTTATCATTCCAAACAAGGATATCCTTCATTTGATCCTTGAATAAATCTATCTCTTGTCTTGGTGTTCTATCAGGTCATCTACATATACTCCTATCAAAAGTGTTGATGACTTCGTTGTTCTTGTATAAACAGCTTGTTCTAATGCACACTTGCTAAAGTCTAATTCTTCCAGGGTCTTATCTAATTTTGTGTACCATGCTCGTGGTGCTTATCTAAGACCATATAGAGGTTTAGTGAGTTTATAAACTTTGCCTTCATGTCTTGGTTGTATAAATCCTTCTGGTTGTGAAACATATACATCCTCTTGTAAATCTCCTTGTCAAAATGCTGATTTTACATCTAAATGGTGTACTTCCCATTTATTGTAAGCTGCCAGTGCTAATATCAGCCGTATTGTCTCAATTCTAAATACAGGTGCAAAGACTTCTTCATAGTCTATGCCATGTTTCTGTATGTATCCTTTCGCTACTAATCTTGCCTTGTGTTTAACTATTTCTCCATTGGCATTTCTCTTTGTCTTAAATACCGACTTTAAACCTATTGCTTTATGATTCCTAGGTAAAGTGGTTAACCTCCATGTATTGTTCTTGGTGATAGAATCAATTTCTGCCTTCATAGCTTCAATCCATTTTTTATCCATTGCTGCTTCTTTGCAGTTTCTAGGTTCATCTTCAACTAATAATAACTGTTCATATATTTCACTTAAAGATCTGTATCCTCTTATAGGTACGATCAATCCTAGAGTCTGAAGATGATTCTGTATCGCTATGTATAGGTATATTGGTTTGTTGAGGGGTGTAAGTTTCATTTTTTGTATCTGGTGAATGTGATCTTGGTGAGTTGGTTGGTGAGGTTATTTCATTTTGAGTGTGAGGTATATTTTCTGGTTGAATTTTTGGTTCTATGATTTGTCAGGTTTCAACAGTAAAATCACTCCACTCAGGTTCTTCTAAATCAAATTCCTTTGTGTATTCCTCCCAATTCCATGTTTCGTCTTCTTTAAACTTTACATCTCTACTTATAAAAATCTTCTTTGTTTCTTGATTAAATAAGCGATATGCTTTTGATCCAGGTTCTGTTCCAATGTATATCATTTGTTTGCTTCTATCATCTAACTTAGTTAAGTGTTGAGAAGGTACTTTTGCATATGTTATGCAACCAAAAATCCTAAGGTGAGTTAGGTATTGTTTCCTTCCCTTTAAAGCTTCATATGGGGTAATATCTTCTAAAGACTTAGTAGGTGTACACTTTAGGATATATATGGCGTGTCTAACTGCTTCTGCCTAAAAGTTCTGGGGCATGTTTGTTGATTTCATCATACATCTTGCTGTTGAAAGTATAGTTCTATTTCTACATTCAACAACTCTATTTTGTTGTGGTGAGTATGGTGCAGTTAACTGTCTTAATATGCCATTATGTTTGCAGTATTTTAGGAAATCACCTGAAGTGAATTCTCCTCCTCTATCTGTTCTAAATATCTTCATTTTAGTTCTATATTCATCCTTTGAACTTAAAAAATTTTCCCACATATATCTCGAGTAGTCATCTACTAGTAAAAATATGTATTTCTTTCTTGATGGTGTAGGTGGTGATATAGGACCACATAAATCACCATAGACTAACTCTAATGGTATTTTTGATCTTGCCAGGGTTTGTTGTGGAAATGAAGTTCTGATATGTTTTTCTTTTAAGCATATATCACATATACTTGTAGCATTTCTAATATTGGGTATTCCTTGAACTAAATTCTTTGATGCCATTGACTTTAGAGCGTTAAAGTTCAAGTGGCCTATTCTCGCATGCCAAAGTCATGCTTCATCTTGTAAGTTCCTTAACAGGCATACAGGCTTCCTAGTCTTAGGTCTGCTTTATATAGACAATTCTTTGATCTTTTTACTCTTAACAGTACTTTATTTCTTGAATCGTATAGGTGTAGTAAGTTTCCTTCCATTACTACTCTGCATCCGTTTTCTATGAGTTGTCCTAAACTCAATATGTTGCTAGTAAGGTTCAGTATATAATATACTTGTGATATTATACGTTGTTCCATATTCTTACATTCTAAAAGTATAGATCCTTTCTCTTTGATCTCTATGTACGACCCATCTCCAAGTCGTACTTTTCCAGTAATCATCTCATTAAGTTCTTTGAAATGATTCTTAATTTCTGTCATATGGTTACTAGCTCCATTATCTAAGAACCATGTATTCTCATTGTTTATAGGTAACCTTCTTGGTTCTAGTTTATCTTCATTTAGCAGAACTTGTTGGTGTTCTTCTATGGTTGCCATAAGCAATGTTGGTTCTAAGTCTTCTTTTATTAGGTTTGACTATTCAGAATTTTGACCTATCTGCGGACATTTGGATGCATAATGTCCATTCTTCTTACATTTATAGCATTGAATTCTACTTAAGTCAGGAGTGAATTTCTTTGAGTTGCTATTATGTTCTTTCTTGAAATTATTTTGTGCGGGTTCATGATTCTTTCTTTCTGATTTGAATCTATACTTCCTCGACCTCGTGAGTGGTTAAATCTATTTCGACCACGTCCTCTAAAGTGTTGACCTCTTCCTACATGTTGTGTGAACATCAAGTTCTCTTGACTATTAACATGTTTATCTCCTTTGAGTTTCATTCTCTCTTCAAAAGTTTTTAGTCTGCCAACAGCTTCATCTAATTTCATTGTGTCTAGGTCTGAGTCTTGTTCTATAGATGCAACTATCTGTAGAAACTTGTCTGGTACTGTGTTCAATAATTTCCTAACGAGTACGGGGTCTTCATATGTTAACCCTAGGCTTGCTGCCTTATTAGTACGACTAGTCATCTTCGTGATGAGAGAGTCTACTGTCTCATTTTCCTTCATATATAACATCTCAAATTCTGTTTTGAGTGTTTGTAACCTAGCTTGTTGAACATGTTCTACTCCTATGTGTCTTGCCTTTAAAGTATCCCATACTTCTTTTGCGGTCTTAAACTTTGAAATGAATAACAACTGATCTTCTGGAAGTGCTTGATAAATGTAGGCGATTGTCGTTTTATCTTTCTTAGCATCTTCTTGAGTTGTTTCTTGTGGTTCAATCATTTCCCACAAGTCATTTGCTTCTAAAATTACTTGCATTCTAATTGCCCACATGGTGTAATTTGTTGTCTTTAACATAGGACATGTAAAGTGAGATACTATTCCTATCTCCTTTACATTATTTCTAGTATTTGCTTGTCCTGATTTGTCACTCATGTTACTATTATCAAAATCTATTTCTTTCTTCTATGGAATCTTATAATTTCTATTATAAAATTCTTTCTATATGATAATTTAGGTTTTTAAGTCTAAATTTCTGGTTTCAGTTTTAGGTTTATTCCTTAAGACTAAAACTATTTGACTCTTTACCTGTTTTTCCTATTTGGTTCAAAATTATAATTTGCCGGTTATAAAAATGAAATAAAATAAAATTTTGTCACAAATTAAAATAAATGACAGAATTAAATTTTAAGAAAAAACTATAAATTTCAAGGATAAAATTTATATCAAAGAGTAGTAATACTTCGCGCGGTAAATTTTATAAGTATCACTATTTTAAAACTTTATAAATTATGTTATAAAATTTTAAAACCAATAATAAATTATAAGTTACGTTATAATTTATTTTCTGAACCCTAATTTTATTTTAAGTTACGTTATAATAAAATTAAATCTAAAGGTTTTTTTATCTAATTTTATTTTATAATAATAAAATTAAAAACAAGGTATTAAGAATAATAATACCTAACCTTTTGGGTTTGGGCCTTTCACTGGTTATGATCCGGATTGGATCTGAATGGAAATCGTATATATGGGGCTGGGCTTCCTTCTTTGGACCCTCTCTTCACTGCTTCTTTGTGAAACGTTTCTGTAAGAAACGTTGGCTTCCTCTTCAACCGGTGTTTATTCTCCTCTTTGCGAATCGACGCCTCTTTACTTTTCAATCGTTGTTCTAGATGAATCGTTGCAACCCTTTGGTTTGTATCGATGCAACTTTTTTTCTGTAACCGTTGGTTATTTTGAATCGTTGGCTATGGCTTGCTAAACCTAAAAAATCCCTTTCTGTTGCCTACTCCAAATCGGCGCTTGCTGGTTATGGGTTTTGTGTGACGGTTACGATGGTGGTTCTACGGTGGTTCTGTGTATGGCGAGGTTGGTGTTTGGTTCTGTCCGTGGGGTTCTCCTACGGTGGTGGCACTTATCTCTGTGGATATTTCTACGGTGATGCCTTCTGAAATCAGGTTCTATCCTTCTGATTCTTGTTGCCTTTTATTCAGTATGATACTATGATTTCTAGGGTTTACTATATGAAATTGCGATAGGGGCTTTCTGCTTTTCTGAATTTGATAATTGTGGGTCGATTCTGTTTGGGGTTTTCTACTCGATACTGTTGGGGTTTTTCTTTACTGGTTTGGAAATTTCGTTGATAAATCGGTGCCGGTCGAAGGTTGAACTTTCTGTTCGGCCTCCTGAGTATCGATGATGATTCTTCCCTGAATCACCTTCTGGTGTAATTCGTAAATTGCTAATAATAGGTAAATGATGAATTTTGGTTTGATTAGAACCTGTCTCTGATACCAAATGTTGGGAAAGGGATCTATTTGATAATGAAAATAATTGCACAAGATCGGTATAATCAAAACTTGATCTTTATTAACATAATCTTTGAATTCACACTTTACAAATTTTGATTAAGTTTTCTATTTATAATCGACTAAGAGGTGCGATAAAAAGTCGCAACTCTTCATGAAACCTTTTCGAATAGTTATGTATTTTTGTAACATCCGGCACTAAACCAGGTTAGCAACAATGACCTAATCTGTATTTAATAGCCAATTATAACCTAATCAGTGGTCATTAGAAATTAATCAAGTGATTAACAAGGTTTATTAGAAAATTCAACTCAATTAGACTCAAATTCATCGGTGCGATGAATCGGGAAATCGATTAATCCGATCAATTTACGATATGAGGGATTAATTCAACTAAGTACATAATTAAATTATGAATAGTGACACTAATCATACACTAATACAATTACTTAACATTAATTATGCAAGACTAAAACAATTCATTAAAACAATGCATCTAAAAGTATTTATGAAATTAAATGAAAAGGAAAATACAAGAATACATTTCTAAATACTTTTATACAAAAAAATGAAAATGAAAATACATGTATAATAAATGTATGGCCAGCCATAGACAGGTGGTTTATTAGATGTTGACTTCTATTTTTTTAATATTACTTTAAACACAATCATTATGTTAAAAAGTTCATACAACCTCCTACTTTCCATGCCTTTCATTATTTGAAAGACCAAACACTTTACCTATAAATAAGGCCTCATTTCTCACTTCTTTTCCACACTTCAAACATAAAAAATCTCTCCTTTTCTCCTCTAAAAACCGGATCTAAACACACACACATCAAAAACCTTTTCATTCAAGTGTTCTTCAAAAAATTCAAGTGTTTTGGTGCATATCTTGCAAGGATTTCAACTTCTACTCAAAATCATACTCTAAACACTTCAAAGTAAGTAAATACTAACTTATTTCATCTTACATTTATGTTTATATAAGTCTTGCATAATATATAAAATCTCAAGTTTATAAATTTCTAGTTTTTGTTTTTAAGTTGTTTCTTTAAATGTGTTTATGAATATATGAAGACATTATAAAAATGTTAATATTATGAAAACACGTGATATATATATGTGTTTTATAACTTTTATACAAGTAGTCTTTGAATAAACAACAAGAATCATAAGTTATTTCAATTTTATAAACTGCGGATTTTCGGCAGAAAGTTTATATCGACTTTGAAAAATCATAACTAATTCATAACTTATCGAAATGAGTTGATTCTTGTCTCAAAAGTTAGATCTATGTCTTAACTATAGATCTGGAAGTTTTCATAATTTATTTTGGAGTTTAAGACCTCCAATAATTATTTGGGAAACCGAAAGTTTGACAGCTCAAAAATGGCCAACATAGGGTTTTTAACAAGCTTTTTCACCAACCTAAACATCTCGAAAAATGGTCGTTCTTGATTCTAAAAATCTTTTGTATATAGTAGTTTAATGTCCTAGAAAACCAAAGCCTAAAACGTTTTGGAGCTTGGTCAAAAACAGCCTCAAAGTAGGCCGAAAAACCTCCGAAAAAGCTGGAAAATTATATATATATATATATATATATATATATATATATATATATATATATATATATATATATATATAAACTTGACGTTTTAAACGGGTTTTAATTATAAATTTGTAATGTTGGGTGATTTAAGACATAAAAATCTATAAATATATATATTATCATATATTAGAGATATTAAGTCACTATTATCATTTAGGCTCGGTTAATCTCGCTCGGTGCACCATCCATCAACTTACGAAAAAAAGCATTTTTCGCTCGTTTTTGCCATCACACGCTCGGTGAGTCTTCATAGCCCCTATTTTCACTATCTTTTGGGGTGGAAATACATGCACTGTTTTCATATGAACATCAAAACTATTTATTTCTTATATGTATTACATGTTTGGATCCATCAGCCCTCAAATCATGAACCGTTATTTGCATTTATTTGCAAACGTGAATATATTGTGGATAGATCTATTGGGAGTCATGTCCCCCATTCGGGTTAGTTCGGGTCGGCTAACAGCGAGTGCATATATATTCAACACACGGTATTACAGTCGGGAATACTGCACAGGGCAAACTCATTTTAATTAAGCTTCGGTTGCATGATGGTTTATGTAATACATACACGGAATTTATGATTTTATAAATTCAACTCATCTAATAATGTCCATACAACTTGTATTTTCGCGTAAACCTATGAGCTCACCAACAATTTGTTGACGTATTTTAGCATGTATTTTCAGGTGTCTGAGACATGCACATTTATCGGAAGTATTCCAAGGCTTCCGGTCATTTTGGAGTCGCATCATTTTCAAATTCGAAGATTTATTTGCATCTTTTCGGATAAACTAAATTGTGTATTTAAATTTTAGTATTTTAAGAACTACTTACGCTGTATTTTGGTTATGTAAAACAATATTTATATTTGAAGTTAAATCAATGCATTTTTGAAAAATGTCCATATAGTGGTCGTTCATTATGATTATGGTTACGTTTCCGCGACGTCACGCTTCGTTGCCAACCGGGGTAACGGGGTGTGACAGATTGGTATCAGAGCCATAGTTATAGTGAACTAGGTTGCATTAGTACCTAGACTATAACTGTTACAAAAACTAAAGTTTCTTCAAGAACTGTGAACACATATATGGACCCTGATAACAATAACATGTCGAACAATACGGTTATTATCCTCTTTGATTCAGAGGATGAATTCTCACCCATGGGACAAGGAAGCCAAGGTGACACTGAGGTGTACTTTGGATTAGGAACCCACCCATACTAATTCAATGACGATGTAATGGACTCGTCAAAGCTAAGGAGGGAAATTGTGGCCCTGCAACACAAATTGCTCCCATCCCAATGGACCATTAAGGAAGTTCACCCCTAGGTAAAGGGTGTGACTAGCACAACGGGAGTCTATCCCGGTACCTACTCATCAGCCAAGCCCCCAACTATAACGATAAGTGAACGTAAGACAGTGGGGATGGATGCCTCACACTCTCCAAGAGCGGAGAAACGAGGAAGGGATCCAAAACCAGTTTGAAGGCGGAACACCATCTTCTTCTCAAGTGCCGACAGTTACCCAGAAACCTATGTAACAAACGATGCCCCTGTTAGTGGCAAGGGACGCCAAAAACGACCTCCAATTTCAACAAAATCCACAAAAAGGTCGGTGAGATCTTTGCAAGGATTAAGCAGGAAGCAATACAAACCCTCAATATACCTTGGGACAACCAGAACACCCAAGCGATTCAACAAGACGGAATAGACAAATTGTGACAGCGCCTAGCAGAGCGCAAAGACCGTAATGTAGAACTAACCCAACGACTTAACGCTCTGGAGTACGAGGAAACCCCAGAGGAATCTCATACTTACTACCCTTCTACCATTTTATAGCATTTATCTAGGCTATACTATTTGATATATCTTAGGGTAAATAAGGCTTAAGAATTTATCAGAAAATTCTGACCATATCATATACAAAGATTAAGTATCAAGAACTTTTATGAGGAATTAAGTTTTAACTACAACTCTGCGTAGGAAAAGATAAAGCTGTGACTATCTGCCTAAGAAATTTTAAACCCGTAGACTTATCCTCATACCCCATTAGGTACCACTTACGCATTTCTACTATTTCATACTGATGCTGATAGGAGCTTTATATCTACTAAAGTTCACTAAGCAGATAAATTCCATTAAGTGCTACTTATGCTATTGAGGTTGATGACAGTGAGACGCTTAAGTCAAATAATATAAGTCGAGGATGCTCCTTAGAATTAGTAGGCCGACTCTTTGAAACAGACTTAATACCCATCAAACTAGGAAGTGTTTAAGTGGTCACAGGCATAGATTGGCTATCGAAAATCGTGTGGAAATAGTATGCAACAAGAACATAGTTCATGTACCTTTAGCCAATAAGAAGGTCCTTACTGTCCAACGCAAACCAAGAAATACCAAAGTAAGCATCATCTCTAGCATTAGGACCCTGAAGTGTTGATAGAGAGGGAGCCAAAGGAAAAGTGACTCGAAAATATTCTTATTATTTATGGTTACCCCAATGTTTTTCCAGAAAACTTACCTGAACACCCAACATCGAGACAAGTCAAATTCAAAAATCAGCCTAGTATCAGGTGCGGTACCAGTGGCTCGAGCACCATGTCGATTAGCCTCATTAAAAGTGTAACATTCATCCAACCAACTGTAGGAGTTCTTAGATAAAGGGTTTATCAAACTGAGTTCCTCGCTTTGGATGAACTCCAGTTTTGTTCATAAAGAAGAAGGATAGAACCATCAGAATGTGCATCAATTACCAAGAGCTAAATAAACTAAAGGAACCGATACCCGCTCAGAAGGATCAATGACTTGTTTGACCAAAGAATGAAGCTTCTATTCGAAGATCGACTTAAGGTCTGATTATCATCAGCTTAGAGTTCGCAAGAAAGATATTCCAAAGACAGCCTTCAGATTTTGTTTCGGTCATCATAAATTCCTATAAATACCGTTTGGATTAACCAGTGCCTCGACGGTATTCATGGACCTCATAAATCGGGTGTGAAAACCTTATTCGTGATTGTATTCATCTTAATCTACTCGCGAAGAAAGGAGGAGCACGAGCAAACATTTAAGGCTGATTCTAGAGTTGTTAAAGAAAGGACAACCACATGCCAAGCTTTCTAAGTTTGACTTTTGGCTAAGATAGGTAAGATTTCTCCGTCACGAGATCAATAGTAAAGGGATCCAAGTCGAGCCCGCAAAGATCGAGGCTATCAGGAATTGGTCAACTCTTAGAACCCCCATAGAGATACGACAGTCCTTAAGACTTGCCACTTATTATAGGCAATTATCAAAAATTTCTCAAAGATCACCGGAGCTCTAACAGAACTGACCCGAAAGGACATTAAGTATGATTGGGGCAAGAATCAGGAGACATCGTATCAGTTATTAAAGCACAAACTGCGCAGTGCGCTTATTTTATCCAAGAGAAGCAAGAAATTTGTAGATTACTGTGACGTTTCACACAATGGGTTGATATAGAAAGATAGGGTCATAGCTTATGCTTAATGAAAACTTAAGGTTCACTAGGTGATTTACACAACGCATGATCTGGATCTTGAAGCAGTAGTCTTTATCCTTGGAGACATTAGTTGTTCAGTATGAAGTGTATTGTATTCATAGACCATAAGAGCCTCTAACACATCTTGAGCCAGAAAGAGTCGAATACGAAGTAGTACCGTTGGATGGAACTAATAAGTAATTGCAACCGTGAAAATTCGTTATCACCTGAGGAAAACTAATGAGTCAAGCCGTTAAGAGTACAAGTGGATAAATAGTTTAGGATAAGAGCTAATAAAAATCGATATTTCATGAATAGAATCTGATTACTCTGTTTGGTGGAATAAGAAAGCTGGCTATGGATGAAGGACATAAATTAAGATATGTCGTTCACCCTGGATCCGATAAAATGTATCATGACCTTAAGAAGCTGTACGGGTTGCCTAACATGTAGGGTGACATTGCCACATATGTCAACAAATTCCTAACAAGCTCCAAAGTTAAGACAAACATAAGGAAGCATTTGAGTATTAGTCGACCGCCTAACAAAATCTGCACATTCCTACCAATGAAGAAGAACACCAGAATGAATAAGCTAGTTCAAACGTACATCAAGGAAGTCACCTCCGGACACGGAGTGCCTATTTAAATCATTTCGGATACAAATAGCATATTTAGATCTAGACTTTTGGCAATTATTACTACAAGCTTTGGATACAAACTTGGACATGAGTACCACTTATCACCCTCAGACCAATAGTCAGAATAATAGAACGATCCAAACCCTATAACACACATTAAGAGCCTGTGTAATGGATACTCAATTGCCTTAGTGGAATTATTAACTACAACAGCTATCACTCGAGTATTAAAGCTGCTCCGTTTGAGGCCCTCTACGGGCGAAAGTGTCGATCTCCGATTTGTCGGGTAGAAGTAGGAAATAGCCAAATCACTGGCCCTAAGAACATTCACAAAACTACCCAAAAGGATAGTACAGATACAGAACTGACTAAAAGTTTCCTGCGATGGTAAGAAAGTTATGCAGATGAAAATAGAAAATCCCTTGAGTTCTAATTAGGAGAACAAGTACTGATGAAAGTCTTGCCATGGAAGGGCGTGTTAAGATTTGGGAAACAACGATAATTAAACCCTCGATACATTGGCAATACAAAGTCTTAAAGGGGATTGGACTCGTAGCTTATCATTTAGAGTTACCACCAGAGCTTAGCAGCATGCACAATACCTTCCATGTATCGAATAAGAAGAAGTGGTTGTTAGAGGAGACACTTGTTACCCCTTGGGAGAGATCCAACTAACTGATAAACTTCGCTTCATCAAAGAGCCGGTTGAAATCATGGACCTTAAGGTCAAAGGATGGAAGCACAGTTATATACCCATCCTCAAGGTCAGATGGAATTCTAGGCATGAACACGAATTCTCTAGGGCATGTAAAGGGCAGTTAAAGCAAAGATACTCTCATATACTCTTAAATAACAATTCCCTTGAGAAAACAAGATAAAATTTCAGGACAAAATTCCCTTAACAGCGGGAGACTGTAACATCCGACACTAAACCAGGTTAGCAACAATGACCTAATCTGTATTTAATAGCCAATTATAACCTAATCAGTGGTCAATAGAAATTAATCACGTGATTAACAAGGTTTATTAGAAAATTCAACTCAATTAGAATCAAATTCATCGGTGCGATGAATCGGGAAATCAATTAATCCGATCAATTTACGATATGAGCGATTAATTCAACTAAGTACATAATTAAATTATGATTAGTGACACTAATCATACACTAATACAATTACTTAACATTAATTATGCAAGATTAAAACAATTCATTAAAACAATGCATCTAAAAGTATTTATGAAATTACATGAAAAGGGAAATACAAGAATACATTTCTAAATACTTTTATACAAAAAAAAGAAAATGAAAATACATGTATAATACATGTATGGCCAGCCATAGACATGTGGTTTATTAGAGGTTGACTTCTATTTTTTTAATATTAATTTAAACATAATCATTTTATTAAAAAGTGCACACAACCTCCTTCTTTCCATGTCTTTCATCATTTGAAAGACCAAACACTTTCCCTATAAATAAGAGCTCATTTCTCACTTCTTTTCCACACTTCAAACATCAAAATCTCTCCTTTTTTCCTCTAAAAACCGGATCTATACACACACACACACATCAAAAACCTTTTCATTCAAGTGTTCTTCAAGAAATTCAAGTGTTTTGGTGCATATCTTGCAAGGATTTCAACTTCTACTCAAAATCATACTCTAAACACTTCAAAGTAAGTAAATACTAACTTATTTCATCTTACATTTATGTTTATATAAGTCTTGCATAATATATAAAATCTCAAGTTTATAAATTTCTAGTTTTTGTTTTTAAGTTGTTTTTTCTTTAAATGTGTTTATGAATATATGAACACATTATATAAATGTTAATATTATGAAAACATGTGATATATATGTGTTTTATAACTTTTATAACTTTTATACAAGTAGTCTTTGAATAAACAACAAGAATCATAAGTTATTTCAAGTTTATAAACTGCGGATTTTCGGCAGAAAGTTTATATCGACTTTGAAAAATCATAACTACTTCATAACTTATCGAAATAAGTTGATTCTTGTCTCAAAAGTTAGATCTATGTCTTAACTATAGATCTTGAAGTTTTCATAATTTATTTTGGACTTTAAGACCTCCAAAAATTATTTGGGAAACCGAAAGTTTGACAGCTCAAAAATGGCCAACATAAGGTTTTTAACAAGCTTTTTCACCAACCTAAACTTCTCAAAAAATGGCCACTCTTGATTCTAAAAATCCTTTGTATATAGTAGTTTAATGTCCTAGAAAACCAAATCCTAAAACGTTTTGGAGCTTGGTCAAAAACAGCCTCAAAGTAGGCCGAAAAATCTCCAAAAAAGCTGGAAAATTACATATATATATAAACTTGACGTCTTAAACGGGTTTTAATTGTAAACTTATAATGTTGGGTGATTTAAGACGTAAAAACTGTTTATTTCTTATATGTATTACATGTTTTTGCCATCACATGCTCGGTGAGTCTTCATAGCCCCTATTTTCACTATCTTTTGGGGGTGGAAATACATGCACTGTTTTCATATGGACATCAAAACTGTTTATTTCTTATATGTCAGGATCTATAACTTATGAAAATTATGAATAACCAAGATTAACTGATTTGAATTTATCAGAGTATAAATCAATAATCTTGCTTTGAATCAAAGTTTAATTAAGAAGTTTGCGGAATAACACTTAATTATTTTGACAAAAACTTTCAGAATCAATAATAGCATAAAACATAAGAAGTAATCAAGACTGTTTGTATTGCTGAATTCACTGATTACAATCACCTCTAATCTGTTTTGATTAGACGAAGAACACAAACTGTTCTTAGGGTTTTACAACCTTAGAGGCTTAAGAAAACTTGAACAATAAAGCAATTACAGACTCAAAATATGCAGAAAACTCTTATTCTATGCGTATATCTTCTATACAATCTTCTGTCTATTTATATTGCTTTATGGACGTGTTTCCTTGAAGGACTATGACTTCTCTGATAGTAGATATGCTGGAATCTTCTTGTAGATATCTTCCCTGAAAATCAGCACATTCTGTTTATGAAACTGTTGAGCAGCTTGAATGACTTGGCAGCATGAACTGAGCAGCTTGAGTTATTTTGCTCTGGCAGCTTGAACTTTTATACTGGCAGCTCGAGTTTCTTCAACTAGCAGCATGAACTTTGTACTTACACAGAAATTCTACTAACAGTATGAGAAGTCTAACTAACAGCTTGAGTATACTTAAACTATTTCCCAACAATCTCCCCCTAACTTAAATTCTTTATACAAGACTTTAAGTTCTATACAAATAAGGAAATGAAAAAGTAAACTGTTATTTACAAACCAAGGCTTTCAAAAACTTACAATTGTGCAAGCTTCTGATCTATAGCCTTCAAAAATTCTCTCTTCATCTCTTCTTTATCACAAGATATCCTAACTGATTTTATTTGAAGCAGCATATCTTTTGAAAAATTATAAAACTCGAGATTGAAGAAAATACCAAATCCATCTTTGAATTGAATTCTGTAGGTTCTGGATTTGACAAAAATATGTACTTCCTTGATCTGCTTCCCTTTCTTCTCAGCATCTTCCACTTCTTTTCTTGCAAATTCAGCATCAGCAACTGAACTTAGATCTCTGATGAGTTGTTTTACTTGTGGAAGATCAGATCTGACTTGAGAAACAGACCCTATGTGGTACATCTTTATTAGTTCATCCCTGGTCAGCTTATGGACCATCTGCCAGAATGTATCATACTCCTCTTCTGGTCCAGATTCTCTCCTTATCACAAACTTGACCCTTATATTTCTTTCATCCAGAGACCTGGCAAACCAGTAGTTGATTTCTGGCTTTGTGAAGTCATGTTGATCAATCAACTTTTCTATTTCCATAGCTTTTTGCAAATGGTGCTGAAAGATCACCCTCTTAACAGATGATGGAACAGAAACAGTAGGTTGATCAGTGGGAGCAGGTGCACTGGCAGCTTCAGTTTGGACTGGTTTTGTTGATGGTTGGACTGATTGGGACGGTTGAACTTTTGGTACTGGCTGAACTGCTGAAGAGACTCTTGTTTTCTTTCTTTTCTCCATTTCTTTATCATGTATTTCCTGCAGCCTTTCAGTACTCATGGACTGAGCAATTTTCTTTGGAATGTCTGCTGCAACGGCAAAATTGATCAAGAATCTTCTATTTTCAGCCTTGGTATGCCCAGTTGGCATCTTCCTCTTCCTTTCACCTTGCTTGACCACAAACCCTCTTAGGTAATCTCCTAAGGTTTCATCATCTTGCATTGGGGCATGGGTTTGCTGGTCTAAGGCCTGATCTTGTTCTTCTGCTAACTTTCTGGCAATCTCAGCATCAAAGGCAATCTGGGCTTCTCTGGTAGAAAATTTGTGCTTTGGAGACTCAATCAGAATACCCTTGCCCTTATCTTTTGTAGCAGAAGATGTAGGTTGGACTGAACTGGATGGAGCTTGAATGCCTTCTCTTATAACAACTCCAGTTGCTCTTGTAGAAGCAGCTTGAGTTTTTAGGCTAACAGCTTGAGAAGCTGTTGGGACTGCTAGCCTAGAAGATGGAGCTGTTGATGCTGCTTGGACTGTTGGTGTTGGAGCTGCTTGGACTGGTTCAGGAACTTCCTGATTCTCCCCCTTTTTGGAAGCATTGGTTTGGTCAGAAGGACCTACAACCTTTGCCACATGGGTTTGAATCAACTGCTCTAGTTTGATGAGCTTATTTCCACAAAGAGTAAACCCTTTGTGTAGATTAGCCAGTTTCTGATTGTGAGCAGCTTCTGCCTGTTTGAGTGCATAAATTTGTGCCCCCTGTGCAGCAATGATGGACATTTGGTATTCCAACATTGTTACAACAGGTTTCAGCTTTGGATCCGTTAAGAGCATCAGTTGCAGACTAGTCTCAAGATCAGATAACACCAGGGGTGTTTGTGGTCTATCACTGACATTAACACCAGAAGTAGAAACCTCTGGGCCCCTCTTTTCTTGGTACTGGGGACTTCCAGCTCGTGTTTGCACACTTGCTGTTGCCATGGGTGTGGTCTTAGAGATGTTGGCCCTGTCCTGTGCCTCTTGTGCAGAGACATCAGTAGTGCCAGCCACAGAACCCATATGAACAGTCTCAGAAGAGATGTTCACCTCCTGATTGAGGTTGGGAGTGTCCTCAATTGGTTCCCTTTGGATATTCTGTGCAGAAGGATCCTCCTGCACAGGGATATATGGCTCTTGTCTAAGGGAGGAGGAGGAAGGAGCTCCTCGTCCCCTTTTCCTTTTATATAAGTATTGTAGTGGGCGTGTGGGCTGTACAAAAGGATCAGTGGGAATATCTGTATCATGAGGAGTGGGTTGGGGTCCTGGGGTTGAAGCAGTAATGTTAGGCTGTGTCTGCTCAGGCCCCTCTCCTCTGTTTCTTGTGATGATGTTCATCATTGCAGAGGGCAATGGAGCATCAATGCTAACAAAATTGGCACTTGGCTTTATCAGCCTTTTGATTGAAGATAGTGAGTGCCTATGGGAAACATATATCCTCTTATGTAAATTTGAAGCAGTGCAGGTGTGTGCAATTATTTTTGCCAAAAATCGAGGATACATCAAAAATTTCCCATGCTTCAAGGAATGATGCCTTAACATTCCTTGAAAGATCATATTTGAAAAATTACACTGTTGGCCAGTAGAAAAGCACACTAAGGCAGTGGCAATATTTGAAGAAAATTCGGACCAACCAGTTCTTTTGGGGCTTAAACATTGCTGAATAATATGCACAAGGTATTTCCATTTAGGAGAAAAATGTGCTTTCAAGAAAGTAAAAGAATCAGCAGGACCCCTATATCCAATATTTTGAAGACCAAAGTGTAAAGCAGTAAGAGATAGGTCTTTTATACCTGTGGCATCTTGAAGATGCAGATGATGTCTGATGGACTCCTCGGTGATATTGATGGTAGTACCATCGATTTTGGACGTCAGGGTAGGCACTCCATTGATGGTTTGAACTCACAGAAACTGTTTAGAATTTGATTTTTAAATTCAGTTCCATTGTCTGATCTTATCACCTTAACTTTGGAATTGGATTGGTTTTCTATCTTAAGGATAAAAGACTTAACAAGCTCAGCAGTTTCATCTTTGGACCTAAGAAAGTAAACCCAAGTAAATCTGGTGAAATCATCAACAATGACTAAACAGTATGCCCTTTTATTCAAACTCAAAACAGATGTTGGACCAAATAGATCCATATGTAACAGCTGAAGAACAGATGAGATTGAATTTACTTCTTTGGCCTTATGAGAAGTTTTATGTTGCTTACCTTTAAGGCATGCTACACAATGATCATCACAAATGAACTCCTTTTGTGGTAAACCTCTTACCAGATTCTTTTTAACCAAATCATTCATGGACTTGAAGTTCATGTGACACATCCTTCTATGCCAAAGAGCAGACTCATTTGATGATGCTTTGGATATTAAACAGCTTAAAGTATTTGATTTAGTCAAAAGAGCTGTGTCTAGGCAGTAAACATTGTCCTTTCTTGGTGTTCTAAGTAAAACAAGATTTTCAGGAATTTTGAAATCCTTTGAAAGAACAATGCACTCAGAATCTGTGAACAGAACAATGTTTTGTTTGTCACAGATTTGAGAGACACTCAATAAATTGTACTTAAGCTGTTCAACATACAAAACATCATGGAATGTCATGTTGCCTGCATTTACAGTACCTTTACCTGTAACCTTACCTCCTTTTGAGTTGCCTCCAAACGCAACAAAACCTCCATCAAATCCTTTGAAATTCGACAAGCATTCAGAATTGCCTGTCATGTGCCTAGAGCATCCACTGTCCAGATGCCATCTTGTCCTATGAGGAGACCTGTGGTTGCCCTGCACAAATAACAGCTTAGTTAGTAGTGGAGTAAACCCAAACCAAATTGGTTTTGGGTTGGCCTTGTACATTGACATAACTAAAAACTGTTTTTGACTTCTTGTATTTGGTGAGATCTACTGATGGAGTCTTTGGAGAGTATTTAGTGATGATATGAGGTATCCAATTATTTTGATCATCTTTTCTTCTGACAGTCTCAGATGATTCACTAGCAGCTCCAGTTTGGTGCCCAGCAGCTTGAGCTGTGTTAGTAGTGCTAACAGTTTCACTTTTTGCACTACCAGCATCAGATTTTGACTTAGCAGTCTGATCTTTTGCATTAGCAGTTTGAGCAACAGATTTGTCCTTGACACACCATATTTGTTTAAAACTTGATTTAGGCTTTGCCAAAACTTGTTTTTGATGTGTGGACTGTTTTTTATTAACTTTTGAGAATCTGTGATCAACTGCTCTCTTTGGAGCTGCTGTGGAAGGTTTCACTTTTGAGGGCTTTGCCTGTTTAGGATTTGATTTTGTGTGATGCACAGGCTGTTTTGCAACAGCTGGTTTGTAAAAACAATCCTTAGCTAAGTGATTCTTCCTTCCACAGTGATAGCATCTTTTGACAGTTTGAATTGGAACACCAGACTTTTCTGTCAATTTCTGGTTCTTGTTTCTCTGGTTTCCTCTTACCTGCTGTTGTTTAGGAAACTTTTGAACACCATGCTTTTGGCATGTGCAGATAGAAACAGTTTTACCTCTTTTAGTTCCTTTTGATGAAGATGCAGTGTTACAGTTAGAATGTACAGAAACTTGTGGAGTAGCATTGCATACACTCATCTTCTCTTTTCCTTTCTTACTGGGAACTTTGACTTCTATGGGTGCACTCTTTGTGTCACAGTCTCTATTTTGACTCTTATCTTCCTTTGGTTCAGGACTGCTGTCAAGGATAGGATCTACAATAGTCATAGACTCAACTAATGGTTCATTGACAAGTCTATCAGCAACTTCACTCATTGGATGAATGTACTTGTTATTATATGGAGGTGGAGTAGCTCTGTATCCTATTCCTTCTTTGGGATTGACCTGAGATTTGACTCTATCTTTGAATTGAACTTCCATTAGGTGTTCTAGCTTTTGATTTGCTAACTTGAAGTTACCTAAATCTATGTTAACAGAGTTCAGTTTCTCATTAGCCTCTAACACCTTCTGTTCAGTTTCTTCTACCTTTTTATTCAAAGATTCTATTTTCTTATTGAGTTCCTTTTTCTCCCATTCATGATAGTTTCTATCATACCCCATTTGAAGCTCATTATCCTTATAGTCATTGATCTGTTTTTCCAGATCTTCTATGGCTTGCATATATTCATATCTCCTTTCTTCCATCTTAGCTAGAGTTTTGCACATGCTCTCATTATGATCTCTGTACTTTTTAACCATATTTTTGCATGATTGAGAGCAGAGTTTAGAATTTACCTCAGATGGTAGTTCAGTTGAGGAGACATTTGAGGTTTCTGCCATCAGTGCTTGATTTTGGAATTCTTCCTCTGTCTAATCACTCCAGTCAAACACATTGTCTTCTAGAGAGACAAGTGCTGTTGATGAGGAAGCTTGGATGGGCTGTGAAGTCCTTGATGGTTGTTGACCTTGAGATCTACATTCTCTGGCAACGTGACCAAGCTTATGGCATTTATAGCATTCCACTTTTGATTTATCAAAAGATGGTTTGCCATCTGTTTTGGCTTGAAAGTTGGTCCTTCCAGTTCTTTTCAGGAATCTTTTGGCTCTCATGGTCAGCATTGCATGTTGCCACTTTAAATCCATCTCTTCAAGATCATCAGGATGGATTTGTTCCAAGTCTTCAACATTTAGAGCAAATAATCCATCATTGGCAACAAAAGCTTCATAATGAGTTTCAGCAGAATTGCCATCACCACCTGAAAAAGAATCACAGTTATTAGATTTTTCAGAGGACAAAAGAGCAGTGTTGTGATTATAAGAAAAGGATTTCTTTTTAGCATCAATTTCAGTCTCAAACACTCTTAGACTGTTGTATAGATCATCCAATTCTATCTCATCAAGTGTGTCTTTTGTTCTCCACTGTGCAGCATAGACTGTCCATTCTTCTCCAAGAGATCTGAGAAACTTTCTGTTGACCTCATCTTGATCCAGATTGACCCTTGCACTTTCCAGTTCACTTATCAGTTTGTTGAACCTGTCAAAGATTTGAGTGAGGTTTTCATTCTTGCCACCAGAAAAGTTTTCATACTGCTGTTTCAAGAGGTCCTTTTGATTTCTCTTGGTACTTGCATTACCAGCAAACCTCTTCTCTAAGGCATTCCAAAGAGAGTGAGCAGTATAAAACTTTTTAAACTGATGTTGATAAGCATTAGGAATGGCTATTTGTAATAATGTGAGTGCTTTCACTTCATTCATTCTAGCCTTCCTTTCAAGTTCAGTTTTTGGAGGAGTTTTTACTGGTTTTCCCTCAGCATCAAGTTCTGGATCAACTGCAGGAGGAAATTCAACAGCTTCCCATATGGCATAATCAATGAATTGAATATGCTGTTGAATCCTGAGTTTCCACATCTCAAACTCAGTGGGCTTGAGCATAGGCACTTTGAGTCCTTGCCCAGATCCACTGCTGCTATTTTCAAATTCCATTGAAAAAGATTAAAAATTTGAAAGAAAGTTTTCGACTTTGAAAAACAAAGAACGACCTGTGGCTCTGATACCACTTGTCAGGATCTATAACTTATGAAAATTATGAATAACCAAGATTAACTGATTTGAATTTATCAGAGTATAAATCAATAATCTTGCTTTGAATCAAAGTTTAATTAAGAAGTTTGCGGAATAACACTTAATTATTTTGACAAAAACTTTCAGAATCAATAATAGCATAAAACATAAGAAGTAATCAAGACTGTTTGTATTGCTGAATTCACTGATTACAATCACCTCTAATCTGTTTTGATTAGACGAAGAACACAAACTGTTCTTAGGGTTTTACAACCTTAGAGGCTTAAGAAAACTTGAACAATAAAGCAATTACAGACTCAAAATATGCAGAAAACTCTTATTCTATGCGTATATCTTCTATACAATCTTCTGTCTATTTATATTGCTTTATGGACGTGTTTCCTTGAAGGACTATGACTTCTCTGATAGTAGATATGCTGGAATCTTCTTGTAGATATCTTCCCTGAAAATCAGCACATTCTGTTTATGAAACTGTTGAGCAGCTTGAATGACTTGGCAGCATGAACTGAGCAGCTTGAGTTATTTTGCTCTGGCAGCTTGAACTTTTATACTGGCAGCTCGAGTTTCTTCAACTAGCAGCATGAACTTTGTACTTACACAGAAATTCTACTAACAGTATGAGAAGTCTAACTAACAGCTTGAGTATACTTAAACTATTTCCCAACATTATATGTATTACATGTTTGGATCCATCAGCCCTCAAATCATAAACCGTTAATTGCATTTATTTGCAAGCGCGAATATATTGTGGATAGATCTATTGGGAGTCATGTCCCCCATTCGGGTTAGTTCGGGTCGGCTAACAGCGAGTGCATATATATTCAACACACGGTATTACAGTCGGGGATACTGCACAGGGCAAACTCATTTTAATTAAGCTTCGGTTGCATGATGGTTTATGTAATACATACACGGAATTTATGATTTTATAAATTCAACTCATCTGATAATGTCCATACAACTGGTATTTTCGCGTAAACCTATGAGCTCACCAACAATTTGTTGACGTATTTTAGCATGTATTTTCAGGTGTCTGAGACATGCACATTTATCGGAAGTATTTCAAGGCTTCTGTTCATTTTGGAGTCGCAACGTTTTCAAATTCGGAGATTTATTTGCATCTTTTCGGATAAACTAAATTGTGTATTTAAATTTTAGTATTTTAAGAACTACTTACGTTGTATTTTGGTTATGTAAAACAATATTTATATTTGAAGTTAAATCAATGCATTTTTTTGAAAAATGTTCATATAGTGGTCGTTCGTTATGATTATGGTTACGTTTCCGCGACATCACGCTTCGTTGCCAACCGGGGTAACGGGGTGTGACAATTTTCGTGAAGAGACACACCCTTTCGGTTTGACTAATTACTATTCTAGTCCATACACTTTTCTATAATTACAATAATGATACAATAACTAATCTATATTACATAATCATCCCAACAATCATGATTAATCTAACAGGAAGAAATCAAAGCTCTGGGATATGATGGCCCTCTCACAAAGCCATTAGATTTCCGAACGAAGAATCTTCAAGCTCATTGGGGAGTTCTCTTCGACATCATCAACAAATGTTTCACCGCGAAACATTCTAGTCATGACTCGGCGTCAATTCAAGTACTTTCCATGTTTGCAGCGTTTGCTT
This sequence comes from Centrapalus pauciflorus, assembly GCA_020465985.1. Classification (NCBI taxonomy): domain Eukaryota; kingdom Viridiplantae; phylum Streptophyta; class Magnoliopsida; order Asterales; family Asteraceae; genus Centrapalus; species Centrapalus pauciflorus. The sequence continues at coordinate 98,894 of JAANYP010007854.1, read as the reverse complement.
ATGATCGTCACTACGATGATGCTGCATTCCTATTTGAAGAGTTAAAAAGAGTCAATTTGGAGAGAGGAACCAAGCGAGGACGCAAATACATACCTCTTCAGTGGTTTCTTCCACTGATAATTCAGTACGCGATGGATAATGATGATGATATCCATGAGAAACCAGAGGCTGACGTATACATGACCGCTACTATTCAAAAATTAAATCTTCCAAAGGGAAATCCCACTGTTCCATTAATGCCTATTCCTCTATCACTGCTACAAAGAGCAGTCAAACAAAAAGGGTCAGGGAATATATCAGGGAGTTTTATCCAGATGAGGCTCGAGTGAGTGAGTTAGAGGGAGAAGAGGCAGAAGTACAATAATCTATGGGTATGGGTGAGCGGGAGGTTGTTGAGGAAAGGGAGGGAGCAATAGGTGAGGAAGCAGAGGCGGCGGATTCTAAAAGGATCGTCTCTGTCTTGAGAAGGCTAGAGGTAACATCCGAGGGAGATCTAAGCCCAATCAGTCAGACAACTCCTCATAAGACCATTAGTCCAATGGTCGAAACAACCCCAACCACCCACTTAATATCCTCTCAAGAGAATATTACTTCATTCCACGGGGACTTAGCTCATACTCCATCACCCTCTCACTTGGAGAGTCGTGGTGTTGAAATCGGCCACATGTCGCCCCCAGTGACCATCGTTCATTCGACCACAACTCACTGCCCACCCCCACACACTCAGCACGATGCCTTTGTGGTGTCCACAGATGAACGAGCTGCCTTCGTGGCAGCTCCACAAACATCCAGATCTGAGCATCCCGCAGTGGAGCCAGAAGTGATGGAAGGAAGACCTGAATTTGCATCACAAATGCCGTCAACTTCAAGCCATCCCGAGATTAATCTCGAGATGCTAACAGCAGCTCTGCGTGCTGCTGGAGTTGTCACCCAGGCTGACCTGGACGCCCAGAAGGAGGCTGCCGAAGAAAGACATATCGCCCTTCTTTCATTCATTAAGCGTAAGGGTGTTGCTTTTGAGGACCTGCCTCCACCAGGAACCCGTTCAGTCCAAGCATATCTTTTTGATCTCTCTGACAAGATAGACGCGCTTACAAGGTTAATTCTACAAGTCCAGGAGCAGATTAACTCCCGTATGGACCGTCTTGAGTCTGTTGTAATAGAGCTTCAGTGTCGTCCTCAGGCAGAATATCAGAAACGAAGACATGACGATCAGGATGACGCTGATCGCCATGAGGGGGAGAAACGACAAAAAACTCAGTCTGAGGACCCGATTATGATTGTAGGGGGAGCCGAATCTTAGGGAACAGATATCCAAGGGTCAGGGGAACAGAGGTATGGGACTCAAGATATGATAGAAGACGAGCCTTTGGTTGAAGGCCCGGCTCCGTTGGACCCAATGTCAGGAATGGTGGAGTACAAACTAGGGGTGAGCTTGGTGCTAGACTGTACCGAACCGGTACCGATCCTGAAAATACCAAAACCGAATTATAAGTTTTGAAAGTGCTGAATACCGAATCGTATAATTTTATATAGTGCCGGTTCGGTTCCGGATACCGAATTTTAGCTAATTTTAAAACCGAATACCGAATTTTAGCTAATTTAAAAACCGATTACCGAACCGAATATATTAATTTGGTACCGGTTCGGGTTCGGGAAATGGTACCCGTCGCTCACCCCTAGTACGAACCTATACATGAAAAGGTCGAAATCATATTGGTGTCTCCCTTACTCACCCCAAAACCTGAACCCGAGTCACCTCAAAAATCATCATCATCCTTTGAATTCCTAAACTCCCCGCCCCATGTGCCACAACAAGAGATTCTATAATCAATCCAAACTCCCTCCATTCTCAAAGAATCCCCATTAATCCATAGCCCTCCCAAAGTCCAAAGTCCTCCCCAAGTCCAATCTATACCCGAACCTCAAGCCCAGGAACCAGAGCCTTTAGGCACCAGAGTTGTAGATTCTTTTGATGAAACACCTGAACGACCTAGTATACACGACGAAAGCGACTTATATTAGGTAATCTGGCATACAAAAGGTGGGGTACGATCTCTGCCAGAGGAATTAAAAGAAGAACTTAGGCAAGAACGAAGGGAGAAAATCTTTAAACTACTTGAAGCCCAGAAAGCCGAAATAGAAGAACCCCCCTTTCAAGGTCTTAAAGAATTTTTGAAGAAGTTTCCAGCCGAACAGTTCCGGAATCAATTTTTGGAAGAAAGGTTTAGAATGGTTTTCAGGAAAAAGCCTGGGTCGTTCATCAGGTGGTTATTGATGGAGTTTACTAGTGTTTCAAAAGCTGAACATGCCTAATATAACCAGATGATGCTCAGGGAGAAAAACCCAAGGGACAAATACTGGTCAACTTCAAAGATTAAAAAGCTTCTCACTATCACCATGTGCAAGAGAGCTCGAGTATTCTATCCTGCGTTCGAAGTTCTAACAGAAGATGGAACAGTACAAGAATTATATAAGAACGATCTTGACTATGTGAATATGGACGACGTTGAGTTTTTCACGAGAAATTGAAACACAGAATCAAGAAACGTCTGTCTCACATGACCGCCGTAGCTGCACTTACTAGAAGAATGAACCGCTGCTCCATTCTCATGTGGTTAAGGGACTTTCAAATGGCATTTGAGAGCGCGCTGGTCAAAGTCGGTCTAAAAGCCCCTGAGCAAGACATTTTCCTGTTAGATCATTACCCGGCTTACAAAGTTTTGCTGAGAGGGCAGCCAGGAGTTATATTTTTGAACCAAAACAGACAGAAACGATTAATGCGCTTTGAGGATCTTCCTTGTTACTCCGATGGAACTATCAGATTAGTCAGAGCCGAACTCACAAAAAGAATACAAGAATTTGATGCTCAGACAAATCCGGAACTTAGACGCCCTCCCAAGGAGATTCAAGAGATCCTCAGCGGCATAGAATCTGAACGAAAGGCTATATCTCAAGCAAGTGACAAGACGATTCAACATCATCCTTGCCCTCCGTGAATCTACAGATCATGCCCAAGTTCCTCCACAATGATCGAAAGGGGGAGATTGTTAGATATTTAATTTCGATCTTGTGGGTTTATTTGTAATAAATATTATGTTAGGCACAAAAAAGGCCTCAGTCAAACCTGCTCTACATCTTAGGGGAAGATTTCTAATCAAACATGTTTGATGCACTTGAAGGTATAAATTAAGGCCTGTTAATATCTTATTGAAACCTGAAAAGTGATTTGCAATATAAGTCAAAGTTGTTTACCCTGTTGCATTCGTTGCAACAAAGGCAGATTGTCCAAGCTGTTCTGTCTGCTGAACAGGTTGGACATAAACTGTCTACGCTGCTCTATTCTGTTGAGCAACATGGACAAATTCTAAGTGTTCTGTTCTTTCTGTTCTTTGTGAATAGGCTAAACACTATATGGAATATATTTCCAAGTCCTCATGTATTGTTTTGGCCTACAAGATCAGTTTACAAAGTTGAAGACAAAGTGGAAAACAGAAGATGCTAAAGCTGCCTACGTTGTTATGTTACATGAAGACAAAGTGGATATTTGAAATGGGTGACAGACCATTTCTTATATCAAAATGGCCTTAACAAAAGAAGAAAGATGCAAAGTTGACATTCCTCTTTTTGTTAAAGCCTTATGCAACAGAGACAAAAAGAAAAAGACAAAGATTCTGCCACATGAAGACAATTTTGCTTTATCAGAATGTGCAGAAAAGTTGTTTTGTCTCTTTGGAAAGAGATCCCACTATCTCATCGCCCAATGAAGAAGCTTCACTGAGATTTTCAGTGAGAGTATAAAAGGAAGCTTCTAAAGATTGTGAGATAACCAAGACTGAGAAATTCAGATCGTGCATTGAAGTGTGTTTTTCCATGCATGCGAGTCTGCTTGAATAAAACAGTGACGTGTGTCCAAGCTGTTCTTATTCAAGCTATCTATCTGTGTCTTGTAAAATCAGTGAATTCATCTTAGTGAGTGTATTCACCGTATCTAGTCTGAGTGTGTCTTAGATTAGTTAAATATCTGTTGTATCTATCATCTCAGCTTGAACCTTTTCGCAGTCAAACTTGTTTGTAATTAACACTTGTTAATAATATACACAAACATTGAGAAAAGAGTGTTGAGTTTTAATTTGCTGAGAGGGCAGCCAAAAGTTATATTTTTGAACCAAAACAGACATAAACGATTCATGCGCTCTGAGGATCTTCCTTGTTACTCCGATGGAACTATCAGATTAGTCAGAGCCGAACTCACAAAAAAATACAAGAATTTGATGCTCAGACAAATCTGGAACTTCGACGCCCTCCCAAGGAGATTCAAGAGATCCTCAGCGGCATAGAATCTGAACGAAAGGCTATATCTCAGGCAAGTGACAAGACGATTCGACGTCATCCTTAGCCTCCGTGAATCTACAGATCATGTCTGAGTTCCTCCACAATGATCGAAAAGGGGGAGATTGTTAGATATTTAATTTCAATCTTGTGGGTTTATTTTGTAATAAATATTATTTTAGGCACAAAAAGGCCTCAGTCAAACCTGCTCTACATCTTAGGGGGAGATTTCTAATCAAACCTGTTTGATGCACTTGAAGGTATAATTTAAGGCCTGTTAATGTCTTATTGAAACCTGAAACGTGATTTGAAATATAAGTCAAAGTTGTTTACCCTGTTGCATCCGTTGCAAAAAAGGCAGATTGTCCAAGCTGTTCTGTCTGTTGAACAGGCTGGACATAAACTGTCTACGTTACTCTATTCTATTGACCAGCTTGGACAAATTCTAAGTGTTCTGTTCCTTCTATTCTTTGTGAACAGGCTAAACACTTTATGGATATTATTTCCAAGTCCTCATGTATTGTTTTCGACTACAAGATAAGTTTACAAAGTCGAAGACAAAGTGGAAAACAGAAGATGCTAAAGCTGCCTATGTTGTTCTGTTACATGAAGACAAAGTGGATATTTGAAATGGGTGACAGACCATTTCTTATATCAAAATGGCCTTAACAAAATAAGAAAGATGCAAAGTTGACATTCCTCTTTTGGTTAAAGCCTTATGCAATAGAGATGAAAAGAAAAAGACAAAGATTCTGCCACATGAAGACAAGTTTGCTTTATCAGAATGTGCAGAAAAGTTGTTTTGTCTTTTTGGAAAGACATCTCACTATCTCATCGTCCAATGAAGAAGCTTCACTGAGATTCTCAGTGAGAGTATAAAAGGAAGCTTCTAAGGATTGTGAGATAACCAAGAGTGAGAAATTCAGATCGTGTATTGACGTGTGTTTTTCCATGCATGCAAGTCTGCTTGAATAAAACAGTAACGTGTGTCCAAGCTGTTCTTATTCAAGCTGTCCATCCGTGTCTTGTAAAATCAGTGAATTAATATAGTGAGTGTATTCATTGTATCTAGTCTGAGTGTGTCTTAGATTAGTTAAACATCTGTTGTATCTGTCATCTCAGAACCTTTCTGCAGTCTAGCTTGTTTGTAATTAACACTTGTTAATAATATACACAAACATTGAGAAAAGAGTGTTGAGTTTTAATTTGCTGTATTCACCCCCCCCCCCCTTCTACAGCTTAGAACAATTCACTAGGGAAACCTTTTGGGATCTACATATTATTAGTTTGTTTACTTGTAATTTATTTCTAGTCGTTATTTAAGTTGTTTCTTTATTATTAAAGTTTAGGGGGTCAAAGTGTAATTTTATGAAACTTGCTTTTATTCCCTAGTCATAAAGGTGACTTAGGGTTTTGTGTAATATTTTACAATTGAATATTCACGGACACACTTAGCAGCCGCATTTTGGAAAACATTCTCTTTGTCTTTTCTTTATTATTCTTCAATCGTGCATATTCTGATTATTTGAATGTTTGTGTGATATATACAACAACGAGTGCTGATTATTCTGGGAATTTCATATTAATAGTTTATATAAGTTTATACCTGGGGCTATTAATCGGTTGGGTTGGAATCAGGTTTTATGATTAAACCTGAAGCTTCGTAATAGATCACCTGCTCTCTCTCTTTCTGGCCGAAGTCGATCGCGACCACGGGGTTGAGGCGGTTGAGCACCGAGCTTGAACGAGTAGGGGCACGATAAGAGAGCTAAGTCGAGAAGTGCGATCGAGGTGGGATCGCGACCGCTATTGGGTCAGTACGACTGTGATGGGTCGACCTCGCACGCAATCAGGCCCGTGGGCATAAATGCTGATATGGGTTATTGGGTCGTATTAGGGCTATTCTGTGTGGATCTGGGCTAATATTTGGGGGCTATTATTTGATGTAAGTTATTAACTGTCACGAGCGGATTCAGGATTTGGTCGGGAACAACATTAGTTATCCGGGGAGCTCATAAGATAGCTATTTGGTGAGTTGCAAATATTTTTATGAGATGCATTTGATACTTCTTTTTATTGCTACTCTAGCATGATCATTAGGTTTTATATGGGACTTGGGCTTTATCCGACTAACATGATTTATTTACTTAATCATGCTAGTGTATATTGTCTTTTGGTGTTATATATTTACGAGATCTCGTGAGACTGTGTTCCTATGTTACATCGAGACACATTTTGATTACTGTGATAAACCGTACGGCTGAGGTAGGGTTCGGGTAGCTCCCAACCCTTTCAGTTATCACGTGATGCTCTTTCGATGCATCATATTTTTTTTATAGTTTTGTTATCATTTTTATCTAAATTTAAATTATATAAATTAAATCTAAATATTATGTTACAAATAACTTTTTATGTATCTCATTAGGAAATACTTTAGCATCAATGTAATCTAGATAACATGTAAATCAACATCGAGATTATATATATATATATATATATATATATATATATATATATATATATATATATATATACACACACACACACACACACACACTAGTAGTATTCCCGTGCAAAGCAGCGGCGGCGAATACTTTTCATTCAATAAAATATTTTATTTCGTAGAACATAAAATGAGTAGTTGATTTGTTTGCTATGTAGCACATCAAAAAACAAACCAATTTTGAAGAGGAACAAAGAGGCGAAGAGCTTGAGAGAGTAAATAGTCATAGTGATGTCGACTTTGATTTACTATATATATCATTAAAAAAGAAATAATTTAACTTTAATTTTCTTACTCATTTTTTAGTTATGTGCATTTCAACACAATAATCTCATTTCAAAAGTAGAAATTAGAAATGTAACACTTCTCCTTTCAAGCTTTTGGATGTGCATTTTGAGAACGATCATAAGTAAGATATCGATCTTGATAACCTTAGCTATACGATGAGCCGTTTGAAAAATATGTTTGGAAAAGTTCGAACATGTCATAAAATGAGAGAACCATATGTGGTTTTATAATTTTTAGATAACCAACTATTATTTTTATGTTATTATTTTTTAGTGGTTTACTTGATAACGAAGGTATATTCTTAAATCTTTAAATTAAAAAGATATGACACATCACAAATTAAAATCGTTTTTATATGTTATAGTATGTCATTTCACAAAACAAAAATAAGCTTCTAATCAAAGAAAGTAAAACCATCTTAAAAGCTTTTAATAATCCAACATGCTAAGAAACAATGTAAAGCAGCAACTAAAAACTGTTGCAGCCGAAAACACAAATCCTATTGCTACAATGACTTTCAAACTAAAACAAACCAAATTGTATATACAGATCAGATTAAATTGCAAAACAAAAAAAATCACAAAACGTAAATGGCAAAATTATTAGTCATAGGAGGTAGAAGCGTAAATGTGTAATTCCAAATGAAAAACCTAAATTGTATATCGCAGGATTATTGTGTAACTCTAGATTATTAATTCCCATAAGTTTACAAACCAAATTGTGTTTAAATTTTCGAAGACACGTTAAAGAAAATAGAGATTAAGTGTATGGTCTTTATGATAGCATAAGAACTCCAAGACTCAGACAATGGTAAGTCTCGGACTAATTTAAGCAAGCACGACATATATAAGCCAAATGTGTGTGTAAGTAATAAATCACATGAAATCAAGAACTGACTCACCGGAATTTCATCAATATAGGTATAATTAGAATTCAAAAATTAATCACAAAATCTACTATTTGTGTTATGTTAGAACCTCTTGCTAGTTCATAAACTGTTTTAAATTACATCATATTCCTATAACAAGTGCTTCTTATCGTGTGCTTCTATCAATAGTCACTTTCGATTTACATACCACCTGATTCCCAATCATTATAACAGAAATCCCAACAATGATCATGAATACCAAGAAATTGGTAAACCACATAAAGCAATCCATTGAGTGCTTTTGACTCCTTTGCAAATCCTAACATCATCTTGCTTTTGTTCTCGGAGTCATATTACATATCAATCGTTGATAGTTCCAACATGCCGGCGGCATGTAGACAAACAGCACAGAACAACAAGTTCGTGAGCTTCCTTATATTTAAATCAGGAACACGGTAGGCGAAGATACTTGCTGCCTGGCAAGTAATATTCATTCCCCTTTCTCTTCTCGTCGATTTAGATCTGGATGATTTCAGAATTAGCTTTAGCCCTAGGGTCGGTGAGAACACTCCATTCCTGCTATAATAACACTGTCAAATTTAAGCAAATAGAAATTAGAAATTTTATAAATTAAGAAGAATGAATGGAAGCAAGCAAGCATAAATTCATAATTTTTGCATTTGAAACATGGAATCAATAGCTATTGTCATAAATCAGTGACAAAAAGTAACTCTGGTATTAAACACAAACACCTAACTCTATATACGCTATTTGGTAAATTTACCCGAGGAGTGGGCAGAGAAAGTGTAAAGGCAGCCATGGGAGCAAAGAATCAAAATAACAAAGAACTGCACGACATGTGATATGTAATTTATATTTATATCAAGCTTCCATATACATCAAAACATTTGTGTATATCTAATGTATGGTGTTGTTACTGTGATAAGTTATTTTTCTTTCTAGATTCCGTGGTTGATGATAATAATTATCTTTTTTTTATTTTTTTATTGGTAAAATCAAAACCAGTTTGATTCTTTTAACTATACATACATAGGTAGACACTGCAGGGTAATGACGGTCAGATCCAATATGAGACGTAGAGCTTGTTTTCAGAAAGCCATCATGTCACGGAGTAGCTAAAAAAACTTGATATGTTTAATGAAGTTGTAATCATTTTCCACCTGGAACTATGGTCACAACTCATAAGTCCAATCCCAAAAACTTATACCCAACAAACAAGCAAGTAGAAACATAGAGAAAATTAAAACCACAAACTGAAAAGAAAAAAAGTAGAAATTTAATACAAATTTTAAAAGAAATTTCAGCAAATTCATTAAATTGATGTTGGAATCCCACGTAAAGAAAATAAGCTTTCCCTGGTTATATATCCAAAAAAAATTGTCATGTAAAAAAATATATTGTAATGGTAGTTTATGCCCCAAAAAATTGTAACCAGAATCAACCAATATTATAACTCGTATGACATATGGAGGTGACCAAAACAGTAGGTGCCTAGCCCCTCAATAAAGATATCATGTGACAACCAAAGATCACTTGAATGATAGATGTTATTTCTACATGTGAGTTTAACGATAAATGATCAAGAAATTTAAGATAAAGGGATTAAGGGGTTACCTGAAAAGAGAAGTATGTTGAAAACAGTGATAAGCCAACATGGAAAAACAACACTAAGAGCCTCACCAAGAGTGATTTCAAGCATAAGCATAGGATGAAAAAGGAGTGCTAATTCATAATCAAGAATTGGTACTTCTGATGAAAAAGGAGTGCTAATTCATAATCAAGAATTGGTACTTCTCTGCATGGATGTGCTACTCTTAAATTGTACCAAACTGATGATGTTGATGCCCGCATTATTATACCTTGAATCACCATCTACCTATAAATAGAGCAACAAATAAGCATTGGAACCACCGGGCAAAGTTCAAATATTATTTCTATTTCTGATCAACACACTCAAACTATTTAAGATCATGACTTGATTTGTTTGATTGATGGGTAACTTGACAAAATTGTTTTGGAAATATTGACGATCTTTGAAAACAAGTCAAATTATGTCATCTACATCACTTGTATGGATGTATAGTAGATAAGGCATAGTTGATAATATAATAGCATACAAAAGAGAAAAGACCATACATCAGTTATATCAAAAAATTAAATTCCTCTTGCTGCATCTATTTTAGGTACATATTCAAATTTTGAAGCTTTCGGTATCTGAATCAATTAATAAATAAAGAGAAGAAAGATTCACTTGTGAAGAAATCACAAGAAACATTTTACTAAAACAAACAATCCTAGCTTCAATTATGGAGTGGGCATGCAAAGATTTGAACTTTATGAAAGAAATTATTTAAAAAAATTGAAACTTTGAGAAGCATACTTAACATCATTAAAACTTGTACCATCGTTAAAAGACTGGTGAAAAAAAAGCAGATGAACCTGTACAGCAATTGTATATGAAAAATGGAATTCAAAAATAAAACCACACAATTTTGGCTTAAGAGAATGATTATATAAGCTGACAAACTGTAAAATCTCTATTAAAAAAAAAAACAGAAACATTTTGGGCTGCATGAAAGTATCTAAAAATACATTCATAAACCATTGTATATGGAAATTGGAATTCAAAATTAGTCATGGAAACCTTTGATTCACAATGTTACAAAGCAAAACAGAAGACAAACCTTTGAATCACATGACCTCTAGCAAACCAACATTCACCTCAAGATATGTGAAAAATAATCACAACTTATAGCAATTGCACAAGGCCAAGAGCTCAAGGAATGGTGTCTGTAAGGTGGTTGTTACCAAATAATCGACTCGAAAAAATGAACACGAAAGTAAGTTCCAGATACTGTGATCATTTCCACTTAATGGATGATTGTGCGTTAGAGCAAAGCATATGAATAAAAAAACTCATATATGAGCTAAAAGCCAATATGGGATATCACCTGTGAGCCAATTCCTTGAAAAATGGCAGAAACAAAAACCTAATAAGATTACTAACAAAATTAAAGTATTTTGCTATGAAAACCCTTTTGCTTCCATTGAAAAATCATGGATGCAAGCCTGTATTGGAAACCCATGTATATAACGTACTAAATATAATCAAAACCACACAACTTAGACTATAGAGGACGATTGTATATGCTGAAAAATTCTAAAAAAACAAACATTTTAGGCTGTTAAATTCTAATATTCTTAAAAAAACCAGCCCTAAACTGATTGCATATGCAGTCCAATATAAGCAAAAAAATATTAAAACCATATGTTGATGAACAAATTACAACTACAATGATGGACAAATTACAAGTTGAATGAGACAAAAGTAATAGTGTTTTGGAAGAGAACTAAGTAGCTAACCCTGGTGGATTTTTATATCATCAGTTTGGATCATATCAGTTGAAATGATTGACCAGAGGCTGCTGGCAATCAACTTTCTTGAAATCAAACCTTTACGCTAGTAAATTTGGATGAGAATCATATTCAGAGAATCATGCTACCATTAGATCCAATTTTTGCTACACAATATATCACATTGATGTATATTAGTAACACACAAATAAAAAACGAACGCAGTCATACAAAAAATAAAGACAAAGTATTTACCGCCAGATAAAAGTTCTTTGTTGTTGTCATAAAATGAGACATTTTGGAGGTTTGTTTGCTGCAGATTCACAATCTTACTCGTCTAATTTACTTCAGTACAAATATAAGCAATAACCAAGGAAAAATATTTGCATCGTAATAAATAGCTATATATAAATCATGTCAATTACATGTAACTGAAAACTATTGGTTCTTTTGTTAGAAAAGAAGTATCACGAAGAACTTTTGTAAAGAAGTTTAAGGTGAGTAAATACACCAACAAATTTCTTTCTGTCAACTATATAGCAACATGTTAATACAAACTATAAGCAACAAAAGAATGTGCCTTCCTGCGGAAACAACTAAAAAAGTAAAGTTACCTTTTACCGCCAAGTACCTTAGTTTAAGTGAAATCGACAATCTTGGAACTCCTAAATTACAAAAACATGTTAGCAAACTTACATCAAATCACCTCCAACATTTCACTGCTGATTGTGTCACCGACTTATTTAGCGGATGTAACCCATATATCTCTCTCAAGTTGGCTGTCAAATTCTTTAACAATAAAGACGTACAAAATAAAAAGACTTTAAAAAGAGTGAATGCAGTATAAGAGAAATTAACAAATGATAAAAATCGATTTCATAGGAAAAGATTGAATTACCGAAATAACCCATGAGAGTAGTATGGATAGGGTTCGTAACATTTATTTCTTTATGGTGGATGTGAAAAAAAGGGCCTATAGAAAGACAAATAGAAAAAGAGGATCAATATTTTTGTGAAGAAAGAGCATGCTTTGCAATATTAGACACATATGTATTTCCTTATATCAAGTACAAAAATGACCTATGGTCACGGTTTTGTCCAAACTGCCTAGCCACAGTTTTTGTTATTGACGTGACTAAAGGGTCATATATGATCTTGTATTATTATGATAGCCACAGTTTATCTCAATAACTGTGACCATTGCAAATCACATTCAAACCTTAAGCCACAGTTATTTGTTTAATGTCTATAATAATCTTGTGATGGTTATTAACTGTGACGATAAATATGTATATGGTCACGGAAATCTCTTTCGGTGACCAAAGGGACACCCTGAAGTCTAATTGTATGAGTCTAAATTATATGGTGGAATTAGTCACATGAATAAGCTGTGACAGAAGGCTAACTTATATGGTCACGAAATCGCTTTGTGTGACCAAAGGGTGGAGTTCATTAGCCACGTATGGTAAAAGAAAAACATTGTGACTATAAGTATTTAATGGTCATGATTGAGTTCATTAAGTGTGTCCAAAAGTAAACAATTGTCATGAAATAAGAAAATTATTGTGAGTATAAGTACTTTATAGTCACGGTTTAGTTTCTTATGTGTGTGTAAAAGTATTTTATATTCATGATGAAAGAGAAAAATGTGACTAAGTATTTTTTTTTCACGATTTAATTTCTTTTATGTATATAAAAGTAATTAATGATCACGGTTTAAGAAAAAAAACATATCACCATAATTATGTTTCGGTCACAGTTTAAGACACACAAGCATGTGACTATTAATATTCAAAGGTGACAGATTAAGTTTTTATGTGTGTCTAAACGTAAACAATAGTAATAGTAAAATGAAAAAGATATGATTATAAGTACATTCAAGTCACGGTTTAATTTGTTTTGTGACTAAAAGTTATCAATCTCACATTAAAAAAAATCAATATAAGGGGTTTTTTTTTGTCACGGATTAAGCAATTTGTGACTATTAATATTTAAAGGTGACGGTTTATTGTTTTTATGTAACTAAAAATAAACAATAGCCATGACAAAAAATGTTGTGACTATATTTTTCTAATGATCATGGTTTTGTTTATTTTTTATTAGTGTGTAAAAGTAATAGTGTTCATGATAAAAGAAAAAAACAGTGACTATAAGTACTTTATGGTCACACGAAGAATTGGTTTGTGTGACTAAAAGTAATCGGTGGTCATGGTTTAAGTGAAAAAAAATGTCCCTATAAGTATTTTATCGTCACAGTTTAATATATTATTGTGTCTGAAACTAAACATTAACCATGATAAAAGAACAAAACTGTATTTATAAGTATTTTATGGTCACAATTTATTTTGGTTTGTGTGGTTAAAGGTTATCAATTGTCATAGTTAAAAAAAAACTTGTTAATATGTGTATTTTGTGGTCATGGTTAATTGTGTTATGTGTGTCAAAAACTAAACATTAACAATGATAAAAGAAAAAATATCGTGACTACAAGTAGTTTATGGTCACGACTTATTTGTTTATCAGTTGCTAAATGTTATTAATTGTCATAATAAAAGCAGCAAAATGTGGCTATAACTACTTTATGGTCACGATTTAGTTAGTTTTGTGTGGTTAAAGGTTATTAATTGTCACAGTTTAAGAAAAATGTGGCTATAACTACTTTATTGTCACGGTTAATTTTTTACATGTGTCTAAAAGGAACAATAGTGATTTAAAAAGAAATATAATGTGACAACAAGTACTTGATGGTCACCAAAGGGCCTCTGGCCTGGTGGTAAGAGGGTGGAGATACAAGTGAGAGGTCACGGGTTCGACTCCCGTCAGAGACAAGTTGATATTTAGGTGGTGAAAGTAAGTCTTGTGGTAAATGAGTAGTTTAGGAGTAGGAGTAGGATAGTTTGCTGTTAAAAAAAAGTATTTAATGGTCACAGATTGTATTGTTGCATGTGTCTAAAAGTAAGCAATTGTCATGAATAAACGAATTATTATGTGACTAAAATAATGGTATGGTCACGGTGTAATTATTTTTGTGTGTCAAAATGTATCAATTGTCACAGTTTAATACTTTATGTATGTCCAATTGCAATCAATCGTCACATTTTAATAAATTATGTGTGTCTAAGTGTACCCTACGGTCACGGTTTAATTGTTTATGTGTGTCTGAATGTATCCAACTGTCATGGTGTTAAAATAAATTGTGACTAAAAGTATTTTATGGTCACGGTTACTAAAAAAATATAGACCACAACTATATAGAAATTGTTACCATATAGCCACGGTTTTATGCTATAGCCACGGTTTTACATGTGATTTGGTCACGAATATTAAATGTAGCCATAAGGTACCAAAAGTGATGCGACCTTTGGTCACGATTTGAATGAAAAATAAAACTGTGGCCAAAGGTCTATGGCCACGGTTTTTTAAAGTGACGGAAGACATATTTTGTACCAGTATGTTTCCTTATTATGTATTTTCTTATATTATATGTTTCCTTATATTAGAGGGATTAGAATGCAACTAGTATAGGGTTTAGAGTGTAAATGTATCTCTTATATAAACCCTTGTAGTCAGTGTTTTATACACAACAATATACAAACAATTATTGAGTTCAACTTGGTATCAGAGCCTAGGTTCTAGAAACCCTAGCAAAAAAGAATCTGCTGCCAAACAACAGCAACCCATCTCCACCAGCACCCTGCGCCGCCTTCTACCTGGCCCTCTCCTTCCTTGCACCGCCAATAGCTGCCTGCTGCCCCTCCCTTCTGCCTCTGTGTTGCCGCCACAACCAGCAGCCCCATAAACCCCACAAACAGCAGCCCTCCCTTATGTCCATCTGCTGCCGCCCACAAACAACAGCCACAAACAGCAACCATCCACCGATCTCCATGGCTTCTATTGTCCCGTTCACTCAAACATAGAAAACTGGCCATAATTCTCACAAGTTTGGCTTTACCCTTTCCCCAACCAACCATGGCTACTGGAAAACAACGCTCCAGCCGTTTCTTATCACCAGCGATTTGTTTGGCTATGTTGATGGCACTATACCTTGCCCTCCGATGACCATAGCCTCCCCATCCTCATCCGACAAAGACGGTACCACAGTACCCCTACCCCAATTGAACCCTAGTTACACTGCCTGGGTCTCTAATGATGCTCACGTTCGCATGCTCATTCTTTCTACCATCTCTGAGGCATCCTTCCAGCATGTTCAGGGCCTCACTTCTCAAGATTTGTGGTTGTCCCTTAAACGTGCATATGCCCCTCACACCTCTTCTACAGAATACACTCTTAAAACCCAGCTTCTCAAACTCCAGATGAACCCTGATGAAACCACCACCGCTTACTTGACTCGCGCCTAGGAATACTCCATTGCCTTAGCCAATATTGGAGAACCCCCAAAGGAGAAAGATTTAGTCATGTTGGTTATCTCAGGCCTTCGAGAAGAATACAACGGCTTAAAATCCACCCTTATCGGCCGTCAGTTCCCTGTTGCCTTTTCAGAACTTCACGGTTTACTTTCCGATCACGACTACATGACCCGATGTTTCCCCAACTCAGGCCTTCTTGGCCACTGTACAGAGTCGCACTCCCGCGACTCCCGCCCCCACTCCAACTCCCGATCAACTTCACGCTCTCCAGCAAGCTTTATCTCAGCTCGGTCTTCAGGTTCAACCGCTTACTGCTCAGCGTGCACAAGCCCACTACACCAATCGATCAGGTAACTCTCAGGGTCGTGGTCGTGACTCCCGTCGTAGCCGCGGAAATCACTACAATCGGAATCAAGGTGGTACTCACGAACAGTTCAGCAGGGCTTCTACTCAGAATACAGTATTTGGTACATGCAACAGGTGTGGCATTGGTCATATTCCGTCACAGTGCCCCAACCGTGACCCTGCTACTATACGGCCACGACAACCTGTAACAACCTAGCTTTTAACTGAACTTTAATTTCTGTATCTGAGTTAATAATGTAAGTTTATTACATTATTTGTATTGTAGTTTTAATTAAGTAATGAAAATATTTGATTAAGATAAATGATACTAGTGATGATAAATTAAAGATAAAATCTTTAATTAAAGAGAATTAGATGTTGAGGGACCAAAAATGACAATTTCATAAAGTTTGAAAATAAAAGACATAAAGTCTTTTAATATCTCATTATCACACAATTAAGAAAAATCACTCTCTCTCTTTACATCATACGGCAACCTTCAAAAATCATCAAAATTTCATAAAGTTTGCTATTAATTGAAGAATTAAGACAAGAAGGAGTTACAAGAAGCTTCAAACATCAATAAACTTCAAAGATTTGAGGTAATACTCAGTTTAATTTCGATGTTTTATGAGTTTTGGTTCGGTTTTGAGAAAAACCGAAACCAAATATTTAAAACATGAAATTTGTTGGTTGCATATGTAAATTTTCGATAGATAATCATGTAATGAAGTTATGGATGTTAGAGAAGCAAAAATTTCAGGTTGGATCGTCCAAATTAATAAAAATAGAGTTTTTTTGTAATATTTTGTGTTCTTGAAGTTTTTATCAAGTTTGGGACGATTTTAAGAGATTTAGTGTGTTAATGATAGGGAAAATGATATAAAAACAACCCAAATATGATAATATATCATTAAATTACATTGCATGTTACTAAAATTGGTTTTAGTAAAGTTTGGTGAAAAATCCGTATGAATAAAGTTAGAACACCAAGAACATTTTCTGGAAAATTTATAAGTTATGGGGTCCGAATTCGGTTGAGACCCGAATTTGGATGAGATGCCCATTTCGGATCTAATGTCCAATTCGGAACTGTTCCGGATGATGAACCTAATTCGGATGTAAGATGAACCGAACCCGGATTAGTCCCAATTCGGATACTCACTTCGGACGACCCAGTCCAGATGTCCCAAATTCGGATGGCCTAAGTTCGGTCCAGAAGCTAAGCTAATGATATGATATGATATAATTCTGGACAGGTTCAGTTAAATTCTGAACAAAGATCTAAAGATTTAAAGATATTGAAAGCGGGTCACAGAATTGAAAAGAATTGACAGAGATCAGATAGACAAAGATTAAAGATAAAATCCTGGGATAACTCAGGTGGTGGATTTTAAATCTGCTTGATAAAAACCACAAGAACCTATGAGTTATAGATATTCAGCTTTACATGCGAGATTTCCGGTTGAGACATATTGTTGATGATAGATTAACTTGACATTCATATATGATCAGCTGGATTGTGACCTGTGCTCACCATGGTTCGGTGATGCCCTGTGGATCATGATAGCTATTTGATATATCATTTCGCATGACATTGAAACTACAGTTCATTTCAGATATTGCTATGAGATTATTGCTATCATGACTTTGATGACTTATGCTTTCACTATTACTCGCACCTTTGACATATCGATTTACCTTAGAATGATTAGCTTTGACGGTCTATTATTCTAGACCATGCTATTTCACCAGTTCTATTAAACTTGGTAATGATACTCCGATGTTCCGCCATGTTGATTTACTAGTAGCTAGCCCAGTATGTGGCTGATCCCCACAATTTAAAGCGTGAGCGTGGCTTGAACATCATCCGACTCTATGACTACTATGTCTCAATCATGAGTGGCTGTAGCGGCAGTCAAGACATATCACGCTAGACCCATGATCCGCTTGATAATGCATGTAATCTGAAAATCTATATTCTCACTAAGCTTTGCTTACAGATGTTGTTTGCACTTTTTACAGACAAAGATAAAAGAAAGTTACCTGCCGGACCTAGTTCATAGGTCTTACAAGAATCAAGTTGAAGTTTTCATAGACCACTACTCAGCAACCCTTTTGGTACAGATTGGCAGATGATGATTGTGGTGGTCTGGGTAGATTTGATTTGATTGTATGATGACATGAAATAGATTAGTCTGGTACCCTTTATAAGTTTAATTTAAAAACTGTAATTTACACTAAAATTGTATTAAACTTAATCCTAATATTTTGTACTTGTAATTTAAAATTCCACAACATAATTACTCTATCTTAGTTATGATTGATATCGTGTTGCATGATGTGGGACCTAGACTCTGAGGACTGCCCCGTGAGGGGTGGTCTTCACAGGATGGTATCAGAGCCCATAGTTTGAGTCAATCAAGTATTACGTGAGTAATACTTGGTCTCAAACTGAAGCAATACATAAGTATCAATCATTTAGGTGGTTTGAACTGAGATAGGATGTACACACTATTAGGATGGGAAAAAGGGTACATAGATCTAACTATAAACTGATAGTTAAATGATTTTAATTTTCAGTAAAGATGTCAGGATCAGGTGATATTCCCAACAACATGACTCCCCAACAGATGTTTGAAATGGTACAACAACTATTAGCCTAACACTCAGAACTACAAAACAAGAATATGCACGAAAAGCTTATGGCTAGGGATGAGGCCGAAGCAAAAAAGATGTGCTAATAAAAAGAATAAGAGAAAAGATAAACAAGTCCAGAATAATGAATCTGGTTCTGATAACTCAAATCCCAATGCCTAAATTGAGCAGCCAAAAGGCTGTAAGTTTAAATATTTCAAAGCCAGCGGTGCCCTTTAACTTTGAGGGTACAGTCAATCCAATCCAGGCGATGGATTGGATAAGCCATACTGAAGAAATCTTCAGAATTTCTGACTGCTTAGAATCCAAGAAAGTGAGTTACGCATCTGCTTTATATGTCGGCGCTGCCCGTGCCTGGTGGAAAACCCAGAGAAGTATTTATGGCTAGGAGGTTATTCAGACTCTAGAATGGGACCAATTTCTCGATATGTTTAATGCGAAATATTGTCCTGTCGACCAACGAGACAAGATGGAGGTTCAACTAATGCAGCTAACTCAGGGAACCAAGACTGTTGACGAGTATGAGCACGAATTCTCGCGGCTCTGTGGCTATTCCTCATATCAAGTAGCCACTGAAGAAAGAAAAAATGAACAGATTTCGCGGAGGGCTTAATCCGAGATACAGACACCCGATGAACGTGATAAAGTATACGAGTTATTTAGAGATGGTTGAAGCTGCAAGACAGATCAGGAGGGGATATCTAGAGTACGGCGATCAACTCTATGCTCCATCAACGAACCCGACATGTCCTTCTCCTCCAAAGAAGCAAAGATTCGGCAGATTCTTTAAGCCAAACAAGTCCCAGTCCCAGCAATCTCAGCAATACAGTTCGCCACAGAAAGCTTAAGCCTACTCGCTTACAAATGAACCACGATTCTGCAAAAGATGCAGAAAATCGCATATGGGATTGTGTAATCCAGACGATGTCACTTGCTATGCATGTAGCAGAATCGGCCACAGCAGTGAAGAATGCCCTCAGCGAGGACTTGGATGTGCTAAATGCGGAAAGCATGGACGTTTCATGTATCAGTGTCGTAGTGGGCAACGAGGCCAATCGCAATCATCAGCTGGAGGTTCTACGATGAAAAGTTCAGCCGCAACTCCAACTGCAAGAACCCGTGCATTCCAGATAACAGCAGAGGAAGCAAAAGAAACCCCTGATGTGGTTACCGGTACGTACTTACTAAATTCAATACCTGCGCGCGTACTATTCGATTCCGGAGCAAGTCATTCATATATCTCGACTTCTTTTGCACAAAGACTATCTAAATCTCCATCAAAGCTTCCTATCATACTTGATATTGAGACGGCCAGTAACAATTACGTTATGGCTGATTCTGTTTATCGAAATTGCACTTTACTTGTCAACTATATCGTGTTCAACCATGATCTTATCCCGATTCTGTTAAAAGAGTTCGACGTCATTATCGGCATGGACTGGTTAATGAACAACGAAGCTACAATCGTCTGCAACCTCCGAATCATCAGGATCAAGTCTTTAGATCGCCGAGTGTTAGAAATAAAAGGAGACAAGCGAAAAGGTGCTCACTGCTTCATATCTATTGAGAAAGCGCATAAATATTTGTCTAAGGGTCACGAATCCTATCTATGTTATGTCTCATTTGAAACTGTTTCTGAAGCCAACTAGAAATCTGTGTCTGATATTCCTATCGTCTGTGAGTTCCCAGACGTATTTCCTGATGATATTTCTAAAGTGCCACCGGAACGCCAAGTCGAATTCGGCATTGACTTAGTTCCTGGTGCGGCTCCCATTGCCAAAGCTCCTTACAGACTTGCGCCTGCAGAGATGCAGGAAACGTCAAAACAGTTGCAAGATCTGTTAGAGAAGGGATTTATCCGACCTAGTTCATCTCCGTGGGGTGCAGCTGTCTTGTTTGTTAAGAAGAAAGACGGAACTCTCCGTATGTGCATCGACTATCGTGAGTTGAACAAAGTCACAATCAAGAATAAGTATCCTCTGCCCAGAATCGATGATCTATTTGATCAGCTGCAAGGATCAAGTTATTTCTCCAAAATCGATCTTCATTCTGGGTATCATCAGTTGAAAGTCAGAGAGGAGGATATTCCAAAGACAGCTTTCCGAACGAGATATGGTCATTACGAATTTCTCGTGATGCCATTGGGTTTAACGAATGCACCAGCGGCGTTCATGGATCTCATGAATTGCGTGTGCAGGCCTATGCTGGATAAGTCAGTTATCGTATTCATAGACGATATTCTGATTTACTACAAAACGGAGTAGTGTTATTGAGAAAGGAAATACTCTATGCAAAATTTTCTAAGTGTGAATTCTGGCTCAGACAGGTAAAACCTTACATTGTCTTGAGTTATTTCTTAAAGCGTTCTTTGTTTCAAACAAAACTTGAAATTCCACTTTGATTTCTTTATAGATTCAATTCCTTGGCCATGTCATATCTGGCGAAGGTATCTCAGTTGATCCGTCGAAAGTCGAGGCTGTTCAGAAATGGCAAACACCTCGTAATGCCTCTGAAATCAGAAGTTTCCTTGGTTTGGCTGGTTACTACTGGCGATTCATTAAGGACTTCTCGAAGATTGTTGTGCCACTCACGATGCTAACACGAAAGAATACACCTTTCGTATGGGCTGATAAACAGCAAGAGGCATTTGAAACTTTGAAGTAGAAACTTATTCAAGTGCCAATCCTGGCTCTACCAAAAGGCAATGATGACTTTGTCGTCTATAGCGATGCATCTGGTACTGGCTTAGGTTGTGTCCTCATGCAAAGGGGAAAACTCATTGGCTACGCTTCAAGGCAATTAAAATACTGAGAAAGTGCACCAACTCATGATCTTGAGTTGGCTGCCGTTACCTTTGCATTGAAAATCTGGCGTCACTATCTTTATGGGACTAAGTGTCAGCTGTATACTGACCATAAAATCCTCAAGCTTCTATTTACTCAAAAGGATCTGAACATGAAACAACGTCGGTCCTTGGAGCTTATCAAGGACTATGATTGCGAGATCATGTATCATCCCGGCAAAGCCAATGTGGTCGCGGATGCTTTGAGTAGAAAAGTATATCCTGAAAAGTTTTGCTATGCCCTAACTCCTATTGATTCTCTTCTGATCTTATCGAAGACATCAGATCTGCCCAAGTGGAAGCCTTAAAAGAAGAGAACCTTTGTTCTGAAAATCTTAAAGGGCAATTGCAATTTCTGTCTATGAATCATTTGGGACTTCAATGTCTCAAGGGAAACCGAATCTGGATTCCTAAATATGGTTCTATTCGCAACTCTCTTCTATCTGAAGCCCATAAGTCCAAGTTATCTATTCATCCTGGCAGCTCAAAGATGTACTTCGATCTGAAAGCTGAATACTGGTGGCCAGGAATGAAGAAAGACATCGGTCAATATGTCGAAAGCTGCAGAGTCTGTCAAATGGTTAAGGCAGAACATCAGAAACCCTTCGGGGATATGCAACCACTACCAGTTCCTGAGTGGAAGTGGGAGCATATAACCATGGATTTTGTCACGAAATTGCCAAAGACCAAGACACGGCACGACTCCATTTGGGTAGTCGTGGATCGATTAACAAAGTCAGCTCATTTTATACCGATGAAAGAGACGTATTCTCTTGATAGATTGACACAGATGTACATCACTGAAATTATTTCTCGTCATGGTGTGCCAAAGTCTCTCGTCTCTGATAGTGATAGTCGTTTCACTTCAAGATTCTGGAAAGCGCTGCAAGAAGGGATGGGTACTCGAATTTCTATGAGTACTGCCTATCATCCAAATGCAGATGGCCAAAGTGAACGTACTATCTTAACCCTCGAAGATATGCTCCGTGCCTGCGTTTTTGATCTGGGTGGTAATTGGGATGACCACTTGCCTTTGGTCGAATTCTCATGCAACAACAGTTATCATTCCACGATTAAGATGGCTCCTTTTGAAGCTCTATACGGACGAAAGTGCAAAACTCCCACCTGTTGGCGCGAAACAGGTGAATCGCCTATAACGGGTCCTGCCATTCTACAGTTGACTCATGAGAAAATTCAACTGGTCAGAAGGAACATCCTTGAAGCTCAAAGCAGGCAGAAATCCTACTATGATAATCGGCACAGATCTATCAGTTTTGCGGTTAACGATTGGGTGATGCTAAAAGCATCCCCAATGAAGAATGTGGTGAGATTCATAAAGAGAAATAAGCTAGCTCCGAGATTCATTGGTCCATTCAAGATTGTTGAAAAGATAGGAAACCAATCTTACCGTCTTGAATTGCCAACTGACTTAGCGGGAATTCATCCTGTATTTCATGTTAGTCATTTAAGAAAGAGTCTAGCAGATGAAGGAGAAGTGCAGATACCACATGTTAATCTGCAAATTGATGAAAAGCTTCGAGTGGTTGGAGAGCCAGAATGTATTCTGGACTCGAAGACCAAAAAGCTTCACAATAAAGAAATACAGATGGTGCTCGTTCAGTGGAAACACCACAAAGGTTCGCATCAGTCTTGGGAATCAAGAGAAGTTATGAAAGCAACATATCCAAGTCTGTTCGAACATAGCTAACTTCGGGAACGAAGTTTGTGTGTGGTGGAGCCATTTTGCAACAACCTAGCTTTTAACTGAACTTTAATTTCTATATCTGAGTTAATAATGTAATTTTATTACATTATTTGTATTGTAATTTTAATTAAGTAATGAAAACATTTGATTAAGATAAATTATACTAGTGATGATAAATTAAAGATTAAATCTTTAATTAAAGAGAATTACATGTTAAGGGACCAAAAATGACAATTTCATAAAGTTTGAAAATAAAAGACATAAAGTCTTTTAATATCTCATTATCACACAATTAAGAAAAATCTCTCTCTCTCTCTCTCTCTCCTCTCTCTACATCATACGGCAACCTTCAAAAATCATCAAAATTTCATAAAGTTTGTTATTAATTAGAGAATTAAGACAAGAAGGAGTTACAAGTAGCTTCAAACATCAAAAAACTACAAAGATTTGAGGTAATATTCAGTTTAATTTTGAAGTTTTATGAGTTTTGGTTCGGTTTTGAGAAAAACCGAAACCAAAGATTTAAAACATGAAATTTGTTGGTTGCATGTGTAAATTTTCGATAGATAAACATGTAATGAAGTTATTGGATGTTACAGAAATAAAAATTTCAGGTTAGATCATCCAAATTAATTAAAAATATGAGTTTTTGTAATATTTTGTGTTCTTGAAGTTTTTATCAAGTTTTGGACGCTTTTAAGAGATTTAGTGTGTTAATGATAGGGAAAATGTGAAGACCACCCATCACAGGGCGGTAGACACGAGTCTAGGTCCCACATCATGCAACACGATATCAATCATAACTAAGATAGAGTAATTAAGTGCGGAATTATTAAATTACAGTACAAACATATTAGGATAAGTTTAATACAGATTACGATTTTTAAATTAAACTTATAAAGGACACAAGTCTAATCTAATTCATGTCATCATATAAATCTACCCAGTCCACCACATTATCATCTTCCAATCAGTACCAAAAAGGGTTTGCTGAGTAGAGGTCTATGAGAACTCCTGTCTTGATCTTGTAAGACCTAAGTACTAGGTCCGGCAGGTGATTTTCCTTTATATTTTCCTATAAAAATATAAGGTAGCAATTGTAAGCAATTCTTAGTGAGTAAATAGATTTTCAAATTAACATGCATTGTCAACTGGATGATAAATTCTAGCGTGATATGTCTTGGCTGCCGCTACAGCCCTCAAGATTGAGACATAGAAGTCATAGAGTCGGATGATGTTCAAGCCACGCTCACGCTTAAATCGTGGGGATCAGCCACATACTGGGCTAGCTACCAGTAAATCAACATGGCGGAACACCGGAGGGTCATTACCAAGTTCAATAGAACAGGTGAAATAGCCAGGTCTTGAACAATAGACCGACAAGGCTAATCAAGCTGAATCAATATGTCAAAGTATATGCAATGATGAAGCATACGTAATCAAAGTCATGATAGCAATAATCTCAAAGCAATGTCAGAAATGAACTATAAATGCAATATCATATGAAGTGATAAATCAAATAGCTATCATGATCTATTGGGCAACACCGAACCATAGTGTGCACAGGTCACAATCCAGCTGATAATATGAGTGTCAAATTAATCTAACATCAACAATATGTCTCAATCGGAAATCTAGCATGTTAAATCTGAATATCTATAACTCACAGGTCTGGGTCTTTATCAAGCAGATGTATATATCCACCACCTGAGTTATCTCAGGATTTTATCTTTAATCCTTGTCAATATGTTCTCTGTCAATTCTTTTCAAATCAAAGACCCGATTTCAATCTTTTTAATCTATGTTCAGAATTTCACTGAACCTGTCCAGAATCATATCATATCATATCAATCATTAGCTTTTTGATTTAAATCTTTATTTAATCTGATTCTGATAACTCGTCAATCTTTCATCATAAATTTATGGCTCTTGTATTTATAAAATATCATTTATTTGTGATGTTAAAATATCAAAATAAAAGGTTCGGATCCGGATCTCCCGAATTCGGACCATCCGGGTTCGGATCTATCCGAAATGGACCATCCGGATTCGGTCCTAGACATCCGAATTGGGACATATCCGAAATAATTATTTCATCCGAGACAGGACCCTAATTTGGCACCATCCGAAATAGCATCAATCCGATTTCGGATCATGACCCAACCGAAGTGGGCAATCGAATTCGGACCAATCAGGATCCGAAGTGCTACATCCGAATTGGGTACAAGGTGAGGTCCGAATTGGCATTTCATCCGACTTAAACATGTGGTCCGAAAATAACATAACATCCGAATTAGGACCAAAGCAAGATCCGAAACAGGGATCCGATTTGGGTATCATCCGAATTCAGTCCTACCGAATTCGGATCCTTTCAGTTATATTTTTCCAGAAATGTTCTTGGTGCTCTTCATTTTATTCATCCGGATTTTTCATAAAAATTCCCAAAAACACATCTTATTAACATGCAATGAAATATAAAGTTGTGTTATCATTATTTGAGTCTATTTATACAATATTATTTATCAAAAACCTCGTAAATTGATCAAGATCATCCAAAATATGCGAATTTTTTCAAGAACACTTATTTTATAAAAAAATACCGATTTCTACCTTATTTGGATGATCCAAACTAAAATTTTTGTTTCTATTACATTTATACACTTAATTTCATCATTTACTACTAAAATCTTAAACATGCAACCATTATTTCCACATTTATAATCCTATGTTTCGGTTTTTCAACAAAACCGAACCAAACCCATGAAATACCGAATTTAAATAGATTTTTACCTCAAATCTTTGTAGTTTCTTGTTGACTAATGTTGTTGTAACTCCTCCTTAGCTTCAATTCTGAATTTATTGCAAGATTTGTGAGGTATTTGGTGAGAATTGAGGGTTACCTTATGGTTTAGAGAGAGATTAGAGAGAGAGAGTGATTTTAATGTTAATGATCTTAAATAATCATTAATTTGATTTTTATATCCATTTAGTTATATTTGAAGTTTAACCCACTATACTTTTGTATTTTACATCTCTTTTAGTTTTAATCATCTTTAATAATTCATGACATAAATATAATTTATATCATTTTTAATTCAATTTTCACTAATCAATTAAATTACAAAATAAATAATGTAATAAAATTACATTATTAGCTCAAAATAGTGAAATTACGACTGGACCAAAAGTTAGGTTGTTACAGAATGGGCTCCACCATGCACAAACTTCGTCCCCGAAGTTAGCTACGTTCGAACAGACTTGGATAAGTTGCTTTCATAACATCTTCAGATTCCCAAGACTGATGCGAACCTTTGTGATGTTTCCACTGAACGAGCACCATCTGTATCTCTTTATATCGAAGCTTTTTGATCTTTGAGTCCAGAATACATTCTGGCTCTTCAACTACTCGAAGCTTTTCATCAACTTGCAGATTAACATGTGGTATTTGTACTTCTCTTTCATCTGCTATTCTCTTTCTCAACTGACTGACATGGAATACAGGATGTATTCCCGCTAAGTCATTTGGTAGTTCAAGACGATAAGATTGATTTCCTATCTTTTCCACAATCTTGAACGGACCAATGAATCTCGGAGCTAGCTTATTTCTTTTTATGAATTGTACCACATTCTTCATTGGGGATACTTTCAGCGTCACCCAATTATTAACTGCAAAGCTTATGGATCGATGACGATTATCATAGTATGACTTTTGCCTGCTTTGAGCTTCAAGGATAATTCTTCTGACAAGTTGAATCTTTTCATAAGTCAACTGTAAAAGGGCAGGACCCGCTATAGGCGATTCACTTGTTTTACGACAACAGGTGGGAGTTCTGCATTTTCTTCCGTACAAAGCTTCAAAAGGAGCCATCTTGATCGTAGAATGATAACTGTTATTGTATGAGACTTCGACCAAAGGCAAGTGGTCATCCCAGTTACCACCTAGATCAAGAACGCAGGCATGGAGCATATCTTCGAGAGTAAGGATAGTGCGTTCACTTTGGCCATCTGCATTTGGGTGATAAGCAGTACTCATTGAGATTTGGGTACCCATCCCTTCTTGCAGCGCTTTCCAGAATCTCGAAGTGAAACGGCTATCACGATAAGAGACGATAGATTTCGGTACACCATGACAAGAAATGACCTCGGTGATGTATATTTGTGCCAATCTATCCAGAGAGTATGTCTCTTTCATTGGTATGAAATGAGCTGACTTTGTTAATTTATCCACGACTACCCAGATGGATTCGTGCTGTCTCTTGGTTTTAGGCAGTTTCGTGACGAAGTCCATGGTTATATGCTCCCACTTCCACTCAGGAACTGGCAGTGGTTGCATATCCCCGAAGGGTTTCTGATGTTCTGCCTTAACCATCTGACAGATTCTGCAGCTTTCAACATAATGATTGATGTCTTTCTTCATTCCTGGCCACCAATAGTCAGCTTTCAGATCAAAGTACATCTTTGAGCTGCCAGGATGAATAGATAATTTGGACTGATGGGCTTCTGATAGAAGAGTGTTGCGGATTGAACCATATTTAGGAATCCAGATTCGATTTCCTTTGAGATGTTGGAGTCCCAAATGATTCAAAGATAGAAATTGCAATTGCCCTTTAAGATTTTGAGAACAGAGATTCTCTTCTTTCAGTGCTTCAGATTGAGCAGATCTAATGTCCTCGATAAGATCGAAAGAGAATATAACAGGAGTCAGGGCATATCAACACTTTTCCGGATATACTTTCCTACTCAAAGCATCCGCAACAACATTAGCTTTGCCGGGATGATATAGGATCTCACAATCATAGTCCTTGATAAGCTCCAAGGACCGACATTGTTTCATGTTTAGATCCTTTTGAGTAAATAGATGCTTGAGACTTTTATGATCAGTATAAAGCTGACACTTAGTCCCATAAAGATAATGCCGCCAGATTTTCAGTGCAAAGGTAACGGTAGCCAACTCAAGATCATGAGTTGGTGCACTTTTCTCATAATCTTTCAATTGCCTTAAAGCGTAGGCAATAACCTTTCCCATTTGCATGAGAACACATCCTAAGCCAGTACCAGATGCGTTGTTGTAAACGACAAAGTCATCATTGCCTTCTGGTAAGGCTAGGATCGGCGCTTGAATTAGTTTCTGCTTTAGAGTTTCAAATGCCTCTTGCAGTTTATCCATCCATACGAAAGGTGTATTCTTTCGTGTTAGCATCGTGAGAGGTACAACAATCTTTGAGAAGTCCTTACTCAATCGCCGATAGTAACCGGCCAAACCAAGGAAACTTCTTATTTCGGAGGCATTGCGAGGTGTTTGCCATTTCTGAACAGCCTCGACTTTAGAAGGATCAATGGAAATACGTTCGCCAGATACGACATGGCCAAGGAATTGAATCTATAAAGAAATCAAGGAAGAATTTCAAGTTTTGTTTGAAACAGAGAAACTTAAGAATTAACTCAATACAATGTAAACTTATACCTATCTGAGCCAGAATTCGTACTTAGAAAATTTTGCATAGAGTCTTTCCTTTCATAATAACTCTAGCAGTTAACATGATCAGCCTCCGTTTTGGAGTAAATCAAGATATCGTCTATGAATATGATAACTGACTTATCCAGCATTGGTCTGCACACACGATTCATGAGATCCATGAACGCCGCTGGTGCATTTGTTAGACCGAAAGGCATTACGAGAAATTCGTAATGACCGTATCTTGTTCGGAAGGCTGTCTTTGGAATATCCTCATCTCTTACTTTCAACTGATGATACCCAGAACGAAGATCAATTTTAGAGAAGTAGCTGGCTCCTTGTAGCTGATCGAATAAACCATCGATTCTGGGTAGAGGATACTTATTCTTGATAGTGACTTTGTTCAACTCGCGGTAGTCGATGCACATTCGGAGAGTTCCGTCTTTCTTTTTAACGAATAAGACAGGTGCACCCCACGGAGATGAACTAGGTCGGATAAATCCCTTTTCTAACAGCTCTTGCAACTGCTTTGACATTTCCTGCATTTCTGTAGGCGCAAGTCTGTAGGGAGCTTTAGCGATGGGAGCCGCACTAGGAACTAAGTCAATTCCAAATTCAACTTGTCGTTCCAGTGGCACTCCAGAAATATCGTCAGGGAATACGTCTGGGAACTCACAGACGATTGGGATATCGGAAATGGATTTCTTATTATCTTCAGAGACAGATTCAGATGAAACATAGCATATGTAAGACTCGTGACCCTTAGACAGATACTTGTGAGCTTTTTCAACAGTTATAAAGCAGTGTGCACCTTTCCGCTTCTCGCCTTTGATTTCCAATCCTCGACCGTCTGAAGACTTGATCATGAGGATTCGGTGGTTGCATACGATCGTAGCTTCGTTATTCATTAGCCAGTCCATGCCGATGATGACGTCAAACTCTTTCAACGGAATCGGAATGAGATCGAGGTTGATCACGATGTTATTAACAAGCAGAGTGCAATTTCGATAAACTAACTCAGCCATAACATAATTGTTACTGGTTGTCTCAATATCAAGTATCACAGGGAGTTTTGATGAAGTTTTGGACAGTCTTCGAGCAAAAGCAGTAGATATAAAGGAATGACTAGCACCAGAACAAATAGTACGCGAGCAGGGATTGAGTTAAGCATGAACGTACCGGTTACCACATCAGGGGTTTCCTTTGCTTCCTCGGCTGTTATCTGAAAGGCTCGAGTCTTTGCGGTTGGAATTGCAGCTGAGCTTTTCATTGTAGATCTTCCAGCTGACGATTGTGACTGACCTCGTTGCCCACTACGACACTGATACATGAAGTGTCCGTGTTTTCTACATTTTGCACATCCTAGTCCTCGCTGGGGACATTCTTCATTACTGTGACCAATTCTATTACACGCAAAGCATGTGACGTCGTCTGGATTGCACAATCCCATGTGTGACCTTCTACATCTTTTACAAAATCGGGGCTCGTTTGTGAGAGAATAAGCTTGAACTTTCTGTGGTGAGCTGTACTGCTGAGATTATTGAGGTTGCTGGGACTGAGATTTGTTTGGTCTAAGAATCTGCTGAATCTCTGTTTCTTTGGAGGAGAAGGACATGTCAGATTAGCTGATGGAGCATAGAGCTGATCGCCATACTCTAGGTATCCTCTCTCGATCTGTCTGGCAGCTTCGACCATTTCCAGATGGATATATACTTTATCGCGCTCATTGGGTGTCGGTATCTCGGGTTAAGCCCTCCACGAAACCGATTCATCTTTCTTTCTTCAGTGGCTACTTGATACGAGGAGTAGCCGCAGAGTCGCGAGAATTCATGTTCATATTCGTCAACAGTCTTGGTTCCTTGAGTCTGCTGCATCAGTTGAACTTCCATCTTGTCTCGCTGATCAATAGGGCAATACTTCGCGTTGAACATATCTAAGAACTGTTCCCACTCTAAAGTCAGTATTACTTACTCGCCATACATGTTTCTCTGTGTTTTCCGCCAGGCACGAGCAGCACCAACGAATAACGCAGACGCATAACTTACTTTCTTATATTCTAAGCAGTCAGAGATTCTAAAGATCTCTTCAGTATGGCTGATCCAATCCATATCCTGAATTGGATTGACTGTACCCTCAAAATTAAGGGCAACGCTGGCTTTGAAATCTTTAAATTTACAACCTTTTGCCTGTGCAATTTGGGTTTCAGGGTTTGAGTTATCAGAATCAGAGTCATTATTCTGGACTTGCTTTTCTTTTCTCTTATTCTTTTTATCATCACGCCTCTTAGCTTCAGCCTCATCTCTAGCCTGAAACTGTTCTTGCATAATCTTATTTTGTGGTTCAGAATGTTGGGCTAAAAGTTGTTGCATCATTTCAAACATTTGTTGTGGGGTCATGTTGTTGGGAATGTCACCTGATCCTGACATCTTTTACTGAAAATTAAAAATCATTCAACTATCAGTTTATAGACTTAGATCTATGTACCCTTTTTCCCATCCTAATAGTCTGTACATCCTATCTCAGTTCAAACCACCTAAATGATTGATACATATGTATTGCTTCAGTTTGAGACCAAGTATTACTCACGTAATACTTGATTCACTCAAACTATAGGCTCTGATATCATCCTGTGAACACCACCCCTCACAGGGCGGTAGACACGAGTCTAGGTCTCACATCATGCAACACGATATCAATCATAACTAAGATATAGTAATTAAGTGCGGAATTATTAAATTACGGTACAAACATATTAGGATAAGTTTAATACAGATTACGATTTTTAAATTAAACTTATAAAGGGAACAAGTCTAATCTAATTCATGTCATCATATAATCAAGATAAATCTACCGACTCCACCACATTATCATCTTCCAATCAGTACCAAAAGGGTTTGCAGAGTAGAGGTCTATGAGAACTCCTGTCTTGATCTTGTAAGACCTAAGTACTAGGTTCGGCAGGTGATTTCGTTTATCTTTTCCTGTAAAAATATAAGGTAGCAACTGTAAGCAATGCTTAGTGGGTAAATAGATTTTCAAATTAACATGCATTGTCAAGCGGATCATAAATTCTAGCGTGATATGTCTTGGCTGCCACTACAGCCGTCATGATTGAGACATAGAAGTCATAGAGTCGGATGATGTTCAAGCCACGCTCACACTTAAATCGTGGGGATCAGCCACATACTGGGCTAGTTACCGGTAAATCAACATGGCGGAACATCAGAGGGTCATTAGCAAGTTCAATAGAACTGGTGAAATTGCCAGGTTTAGAACAATAGACCAACAAGGCTAATCAAGCTGAATCAATATGTCAAAGTATATGCAATGATGAAGCATACGTAATCAAAGTCATGATAGCAATAATCTCAAAGCAATATCAGAAATGAACTGTAAATGCAATATCATATGAAGTGATAAATCAAATAGCTATCATGATCTACTGGGCAACACCGAACCATAGTGTGCACAGATCACAATCCAGCTGATAATATGAGTGTCAAATTAATCTAACATCAACAATATGTCTCAACCGGAAATCTAGCATGTTAAATCTGAATATCTATAACTCACAGGTCTGGGGTCTTTATCAAGCAGATGTATATATCCACCACCTGAGTTATCTCTGGATTTTATGTTTAATCTTTGTCAATCTGTTCTCTGTCAATTCTTTTCAAATCAAAGACCCACTTTCAATCTTTTTAAACTATGTTCAGAATTTCACTGAACCTGTCCAAAATCTTATCATATCATATCAATCATTAGCTTTTTGATTTAAATCTTTATTTAATCTGATTCAGATAACTCGTCAATCTTTCATCATAAATTCATGGCTCTTGTATTTATAAAATAACATTTATTTGTGATGTTAAAATATTAAAATAAAAGGTTCGGATCCGGATCTCCCAAATTCGGATCATCCGGGTTCGGATCTATCCGAAATGGACCATCCGGATTCGGTCCTAGACATCCGAATTGGGACATATCCGAAATAATCATTTCATCCGAGACAAGACCCGAATTTGGCACCATCCGAAATAGCATCAATCCGAGTTCGGATCATGACCCAACCGAAGTGGGCAATCGAATTCGGACCAATCAGGATACAAAGTGCTACATCCGAATTAGGTACAAGGTGAGGTCCGAATTCGCATTTCATCCGAATTAAACATGTGGTCCGAAAATAGCATAACATCCGAATTAGGACCAAAGCAAGATCTGAAATTGGGATCCGATTTAGGTATCATCCGAATTCGGTCCTACCGAATTCGGATCCTTTCAGTTATATTTTCCCAGAAATGTTCTTGGTGTTCTTCATTTTATACATCCGGATTTTTCATAAAAATTCCCAACAACACATTTTATTAACATGCAATGAAATATAAAGTTGTGTTATCATTATTTGAGTATTTTTATACAATTTTATTGATCAAAAACCTCATAAATTGATCAAGATCATCCAAAATATGCAAATTTTGTCAAGAACACTTATTTTATAAAAAAATACCGATTTCTACCTTATTTGGATGATCTAAACTAAAATTTTTGTTTCTATTACATTTATACACTTAATTTCATCATTTACTACTAAAATCTTAAACATGCAACCATTATTTCCACATTTATAATCCTATGTTTCGGTTTTTCAACAAAACCGAACCAAACCCATGAAATACCGAATTTAAATAGATTTTTACCTCAAATCTTTGTAGTTTCTTGTTGATTAATGTTGTTGTAACTCCTCCTTAGCTTCAATTCCGAATTTATTGCAAGATTTATGAGGTATTTGGTGAGAATTGAGGGTTACCGTATGGTTTAGAGAGAGATTAGAGAGAGGGAGTGATTTTAATGTTAATGATCTTAAATGATCATTAATTTGATTTTTATATCCATTTAGTTATATTTGAAGTTTAACCCACTATACTTTTGTATTTTACATCTCTTTTAATTTTAATCATCTTTAATAATTCATGACATAAATATAATTTATATCATTTTTAATTCAATTTTCATTAATCATTTAAATTACAAAATAAATAATGTAATTTTATTACATTATTAGCTCAAAATACTGAATTTACGACTGGACCAAAAGTTAGGTTGTTACAGAAAATGATATATAAACAACCCAAATATGATAATATAACATTAAATTACATTGCATGTTACTAAAATCGGTTTTAGTGATGTTTGGTGAAAAATCCGTATGAATAAGGTTAGAACACCAAGAACATTTTCTGGAAAATTTATAAGTTATGGGGTCCGAATTCGGATGAGATGCCCATTTCGGATCTAATGTCCAATTCGGACCTGTTCCGGATGATGAATCTAATTCGGATGAAAGATAAACCGAACCCGGATTAGTCCAAATTCGGATACTCACTTCGGACGACCCGGTCCAGATGTCCCAAATTCAGATGGCCTAAGTTCGGTCCAGAAGATCCGAATTCGGATGACACAATTCGGATTGATCCGAACTCGGGTTGTCCGAATCCGGATGTCTTGTTTTAATATTTTAAGTAACAATTGAAGATTAATAAATAAAGCAACATGATATATATATATATATATATATATATATATATATATACACACACACACACACACACACACACATACCTTTTTGAGAATTCAAAGAAACAAAGAAAATGAGCAAAACGATTGATGAGTTATCAGTTATCAGAATCAGATCAAACAAAGATTTTTAAGCTAAAAGCTAATGATATGATATGATATAATTCTAGACAGGTTCAGTTAAATTCTGAACAAAGATCTAAAGATTTAAAGATATTGAAAGCGGGTCACAGAATTGAAAAGAATTAACAGAGATCAGATAGACAAAGATTAAAGATAATATCCTGGGATAACTCAGGTGGTGGATTTTAAATCTGCTTGATAAAGACCACAAGAACCTGTGAGTTATAGATATTCACCTTTACATGCGAGACTTCCGGTTGAGACATATTGTTGATGATAGATTAACTTGACATTCATATATGATCAGCTGGATTGTGACAAGTGCTCACCATGGTTCGGTGATGCCCTGTGGATCATGATAGGTGTTTGTTTTATCATTTCGCATGACATTGAATTTACTGTTTATTTCAGATATTGCTATGAGATTATTGCTATCATGACCTTGATGACTTATGCTTTCACTATTACTCGCACCTTTGACATATCGATTCAGCTTAGAATGATTAGCTTTGACGGTCTATTGTTCTAGACCATGCTATTTCACCAGTTCTATTGAACTTGGTAATGATACTCCGATGTTCCGCCATGTTGATTTACTGGTAGCTAGCCCAGTATGTGGCTGATCCCCACAATTTAAAGCGTGAGCATGGCTTGAACATCATCTGACTCTATGACTACTATGTCTCACTCATGAGTGGCTGTAGCGGCAGTCAAGACATATCACGCTAGACCCATGATCCGCTTGATAATGCATGTAATCTGAAAATCTATATTCTCACTAAGCTTTGCTTACAGATGTTGTTTTCACTTTTTACATGAAAAGATAAAGGAAAGTCACCTGCCGGACCTAGTTCATAGGTCTTACAAGAATCTAGTTGAAGTATTCATAGACCACTACTCAGCAACCCTTTTGGTACAGATTGGCAGATGATGATTGTGGTGGTCTGGGTAGATTTGATTTGATTGTATGATGACATGAAATAGATTAGTCTGGTACCCTTTATAAGTTTAATTTGAAAACTGTAATTTACACTAAAATTGTATTAAACTTAATCCTAATATTTTGTACTTGTAATTTGAAATTCCGCAACATAATTACTCTATCTTAGTTATGATTGATATCGTGTTGTGTGATGTGGACATAGACTCTGAGGACTGCCCCGTGAGGGGTGGTCTTCACACAACCTCCTTTAGCCAATTTCACAGACTCCCATGCCACCTCATCAACGTCTTGGCTTCCGGATACAGGTTCTAATCATCACGTTACACCGGACCTCTCTAGTTTCGATCACTCTGAGGCTTACTATGGTACCGATAATCTACATGTTGGCAACGGTAAGGGCTTACCCATTCTCCATATTGGCTCCACAAACCTTTATTCACCCGACAAAACTTTCTCCCTTAAAGACATTCTCTATGTGCCTGAAATTAAACAAAATTTTCTTTTTGGTTCAACAATTCTGTCTTGACAATAATGTGTTCTTTGAATTTCACTCTTCTTTCTATGTTGTGAAGGACAAGTCTACACACACTATCCTCCTCACGGGTCCAAGTAATGGCAGTCTCTACTCCTTTAGCCTTCTTCGAAGTCAACCGAATCTCAAAGTTGGTTTCTCCGCTACTCGTACTTCTTCCACAATTTGGCATTATCGCCTCGGACTCCCTCATCCACAACTTTTTAATTCAATGGTTTCTAAGTATAGTTTACCTTTACTTAATAAAAGTTCTAGTAGTTTTTTGTGTGATTCATGTCTAGTAGGCAAGTCGTCAAAACTGCATTTGTTACCATCTACTTATAAAAGTTCTCATGTTCTGGATTTAGTCTTTTGTGATGTTTGGGGGCCTGCTCCTGTTACTTCGTTTGATGGCCACACTTATTTTTTAATATGTGTTGATCATTATTCTCGCTTCATGTGGATTTTTCCTTTAAATCTGAAATCTAATGTGTATGCTACCTTTAAAAGCTTTCTTTTCATGGTTGAACGTCAATTTCAAACCAAACTCAAAACCGTCCAAACTGATTGGGGAGGGGAATTCCGGAATCTTTCCAAATTTTTCACCTCACTCGGCATCCTTCACCGCCTTTCCTGTCCTCACACGAGTGAACAAAACGGTCTTGATGAACGTCCTCACCGTCATGTTGTCGAAACAGATCTCACTTTACTCGACGCGTCTCATGTTCCTCAACGTTTTTGGCACTTCGCTTTTGACACTGCTGTATATCTCATCAATCGCTTGCCGTCTAGGACAAACTCCGATGTCTCTCCATTTGAACTCTTGTTTAAACATCCACCAGATCTCTCTTTCCTTCGAGTCTTTGGGTGCCAGTGCTTCCCTCATCTCCGTCCATACAACAATCACAAAATGGACTTTCGTTCTACTCCCTATGTCTTTCTTGACTACAGTCCAACCCATCATGACTACCGTTGTTTGGACACACAGTCCGATCGCCTTTACATAGCCCGCCATGTTCTCTTTAATGAGCAGTCGTTTCCCTTTCACCAAACCTCCACAGCTCCCTCTCCTACACCCCCTCCTGACCCATACACTTCTACCTACCCTAATCCACACCCCACCCTACTCACCACGCCCACTAACCTACCGTCACCTTCCAACCCGCCTACCTCTCCTACACCTACACCTACTCCTACACCTACACCTACACCTATACCTACAGACCCACCTCCCCTTATTCACACATATCACCATCGCCCCAGATCTACCCAATCACCCACTCCTACTACTGCCCCTCCCACTACCCGTACTCGTCCAGCCAACTTACGTCCCAACCCCAAGCAAACCAAACCCTATAATGCCTCCTCTTTTCACACAACCCACACCGATATCGAACCACGCCTTTTTTCTGTTGCTAACAAAGATCCTCGGTGGCGTCAAGCTATGTCTGAAGAGTACTCGGCCCTAATACGGAATGGTACGTGGTCGCTAGTTCCCCGTCCGAAGTCTAATGTTGTTGACTGTAAGTGGGTCTACCGACTAAAGAAGGACCAAACTGGTAAGATCCAACGCTACAAGGCCCGCCTGGTCGCCAAAGGTTTTCGACAGCAACTCGGCATTGATTATCAGGAGACATTCAGCCCGGTCGTCAAGGGCACCACTATTCGCGTTGTTCTCTCCCTTGCCGTTACCCAAGGTTGGTCTCTCCGGCAGCTCGATGTTCAGAATGCGTTTTTTCCATGGAACCCTTACAGTGACTGTCTATTTTGAACAACCTCTGGGCTTCATTGACCAGACCAAACCAGATCATGTGTGCCCCCTTCACAAGTCCTTATACAGCTTAAAGCAGGCTCCCCGCGCCTGGTTTCATCGCCTATATACGGTCCTTCGCTCGCTTGGTTTTAAGGGCTCCAAAACGGATCCCTCCTTATTTATTTATTCTCGCCACGACACTCTACTATACATGCTCGTCTATGTTGATGACATTGTCTTGAGAGGTAACAATCAGCAGGCGATCGACACAGTGGTCCACAGTCTCAGCCAATCCTTTCCCATTCAGGATCTGGGATCCCTATCATACTTTCTCGGTATTGAAGTCACCAACATGGGTACAGATGTGCTACTTTCTCAGCAGAAATACACTCTTGAACTTCTCCAACGCGCCGGCCTTTCTCAGTACAAACCGGCTCCTTCTCCCACGACCACGACTGCTAATCTTGCTCTTGGTGATAGTGCTACATTTTCCGACCCGGTCAAGTATCGTCAGATTGTGAGTGCTCTACAGTATGTCACCTTGACTCGTCCGGACATTACCTTTGCCGTCAACAAAGTTGCTCAGTTTATGCACTACCCTACAGAAAATCACTGGCCGGCTGTTAAACGGATTCTTCGCAATCTGCAAGGCACCTCTACTTTCGAATTACGGCTTCGGCGCGACTCTAGCACTCTTCTTCACGCCTACACTGATTCTGCCTATAACGCTATTACAGGGTTCTCAGATGCTGATTGGGCTGGTTGCCCAAATGACCGTCGATCCACCGGAGGGTATGCTATCTACCTAGGTTTAAACCTAGTATCCTGGTCTGCACAGAAACAGAACACTGTCTCTCGGTCATCTACAGAATCAGAATACAAGGCTATAGCTAATACAGTCGTTGAGCTAACTTGGCTTGAAACACTGTTGCGCGAACTTCAATTCCCTCTTAAGAAGACCCCTACGCTATGGTGTGCTAATCCCGGTGCTGCCTATCTTTCTGCTAACCCTGTGTTCCATGCTCGGACTAAGCACGTAGAGGTTGATTTTCACTTTGTTCGAGAAAAGGTTGCGGACAAGCAGCTTCCGGTCCAGTTCATAACCACCGATGATCAGATTGCAGATATCTTTACCAAGCCGCTTCTTTCGCAGCATTTTATGTTTTTACGATCCAAGCTACAGGTCGTTCCCCGGCCTTAGCTTACGGGGGAATATTAGACACATATGTATTTCCTTATATCATATGTTTCCTTATTATGTATTTCCTTATATTATATGTTTCCTTATATTAGAGGGATTAGAATGCAACTAGTATAGGGTTTAGAGTGTAAATGTATCTCTTATATAAACCCTTGTAATCAGTGTTTTATACACAACAATATACAAACAATTATTGAGTTCAACTTGCAAATAAAGAGTCATTTGCTTTTTGCAAAGCCAGCATTAGGAAAGAAGAGAATTAAAAGTAGCAGGCTGGTGATTAACATGGGAAGAAGATTACTTTATGTATTATGATTTGTTTTTAAGACCAAGCATCAAAATGTTCTATATAGTAGTATAGATGTTACATGTCGTGAGAAAAGAGCATTAGGGTACATGGTCTTTGTGAGGCGAGTGTCATAAAGCCTTTCCTCTCCCACAGTGCCAACCTGAAAAATAAAGTTTGTAAGGAGGATCTACTTTCTTGTAGGGGTGTTATATGTGGACCAAATACCCGAACCGAACCGGTACCGGTCCCGAATAGCACCGATTGTAAAGTAATGGTCCGGTCCTCGGGTTTAGATTTTAGCAAAATTCAGGTTCGGTCCGGTCCGATAACACCCCTAACCTTCTAAATGGAGTAAGTTTTTGAGTTTTTATACACCAAATAATCGTACCAAACCAGTACCGGTCCCGAATAGCACCGATTGTAGAGTAAATGGTCCGGTCCTCGGGTTTAAATTTTAGCCAAATTCGGGTTCGGTTCGGTCCGGGTTTGGTCCCGATAACACCCCTACTTTCTTGAATCTAAATATTGACAAAACCAGATAGAACTTTGTGTACTAACCATAAAGCCTTTGTAATCATGACCAGGATAGAAAATGTGTCCTTCAACAATGTAAAGATTTAGACAGATCACAACAAAAGTATAGACTTCCATGTTAATGAAAACAAATAAAAATGTGTGTTCCCATTCATTCATCTTCCTATTATCCATTTCCAAGTTTTTGCCTGTGAATAGACGAATCCATATAGCTGTTGTGAACTTCCACCCTACAATATGAAGTTTATCATTGATCATAATGGCATTAGCTAGAAGTATCATCAAGCTATAAACATGCAGCAAAAGATTGCTTCCACTATAAATTGTCCTATTTATTCAGCTATGACATCTTAGTTACACGTATATACCTGAAAATCTGTTCTCCCACATCCACGTATCAATAAAGCATCACCAGTTAATGTCATTCATGGATGAGGCTAATTAGGTC
The DNA here is from genome assembly GCA_020465985.1 of Centrapalus pauciflorus. Taxonomy (NCBI): domain Eukaryota; kingdom Viridiplantae; phylum Streptophyta; class Magnoliopsida; order Asterales; family Asteraceae; genus Centrapalus; species Centrapalus pauciflorus. Next base: position 58,780 of record JAANYP010007854.1, on the reverse strand, counting down.
AATCCACTGTAAAATAGGTAACACACCCTAACGTATGCCCTGGAGTTGCATGAACCTGGAAGAAATTGGTGACAGTTTAGCTAAGGATTCAACAAGCAACCCTTTTTGGAGGAATAATATCACAACAGTCTATTACGGGTAAAAAAATGACTTCGTACCTCCAAGTAAATATCGCCAATATGAATTTTATCACCAACCTCCACAAGAATATCAACCGATGCTTTGCTTGCGTTAGAAATAATAGACTTGACACCATAAAATTTTGTCTGCGTATAATGTTCATGTCTTATATGACAACTTTTTATAACAATACTGGGTGAGAAAGAGGACAGATGGTGACATGTATGTTAGTTAATACCTTGATCAACCCACTCCAGTGACATGATCGGCATGCACATGGGTGTTGATAACATATACAAGTTTGAATCCCAGATCTTTTACAAGAGAAAGATCCCTGTCCACCGCCCTATCTACATGGTCAACCAACTGCAACATCACTTAAATTCCATCATATATATTGAATGCTTCAGAAAATTTAATTTTATGAATTAACCTTGACCAAAAGTCACATTGAAACCAAGTTTACCTACTTAAATATTGTTCCAATAGTGATTAAATTCTATCTTTAAAAAAAAGTTACATCAACAAGAATGGTAGCAACATCAACAGAAATCTTCAATTCCCAATTCCAAACCCTAAATTCTATCAGTCTAGGAAATGTAACTTTGATTCAATAGTATTATGTAAAAAAAAATATTAGCTAAATTTATAATCAAAACATCATAATTATAAAGTGTAAAGGGACAGTAACGAACCAAAGCAGACTTATCTAGTTGAGAAGCATCAACTAGAAGGTAAGTGTAAGTTGAAGATTCGTTCTCAAACAACTGACGAAACAACAACTTGTTTGACGGCGATGACGATCCAGTTGAATACGATACTGCTTCCATCTTGGCTCACACACAAACCTAGGGTTTCAAGTTTCGACAAACCAAACCTTAGAAGCCTTGAGGGTGAGATGGAAATCACAGAAAGTGGGATAGAAATCTTACATGCTGCTGGTTCGATGCTTGCATTAGGATAGACTGATCAAGGGCTTAACTGCTGGTGGAAATGGAGTCTACTAGAGATAGGTAGTGGCGACTTGGTTGACAGTAGGCATGTTCGTAGAGGTCAAATGGAAGTAGAGAGGCAACTTGGAAACAAACACTGGAAATGTAACATAAACCCAAACATGTGATTTTGTGTGTGAAAGAATTCAAGGGAAGAGGCAATGTTGAAGTGACGACCTCGAGAGTGTTGATGAAGAAAGAACAGGGAGGAGAAGAGTCTAGTTGTTTTCCCAACATCTGCATCAATTTTCAAGAATTCAAAATCGGCAGATGAAGAGCCGTAGCAGATTAGGTTAATTTTCTTATGCATTATTAAGTTGTACCTAATGCATGAAATCCTTATACGTCTTAATATTCAAGAATCTGCTTCAATTGGTTGTACATAATGCATTAAACGTTGTTTTAAAAAAGCAAGCATCTAAATGCTTTATATAGTAGTGTGTGTGTGTGTGTGTGTGTGTGTGTGTGTGTATATATATATATATATATATATATATATATATATATATAGGGGGTTCCATTGAGAACTTTTGTGCATCGAGGCACAAAAGAACCTCCACTGTCCCTTGGATGAAAAAAATGTATGGGTTAGATCAAATGTCAAAAGGGTAATTAAATAGAAAGTTTTATGCATCAACTGCATATAATGAAATTCGCGAAGGGGTAAAACAGGAATTATGAATCCTTATTTAATTATTACACTTCCAAAATTAACAAAAATAATACAAATTCTTAATACATCAAAATACATGCATATCATTCAATACTTCATGCATATCGTTCATCTCTTCCAAAAATAAATCATGCATATCGTTCATCTCTTCCAAAATCAAAACACATTAAAATATAAACATGAATCGTTCATCTCTTCATGCATATCATTCATCGTTCATCATCAAAATACATGTATATCGTTCATCTCTTCATGCGTATCATTCATCTCTTCCAAAATCAAATGCATGCATATCGTTCATCTCTTCCAAAATCATCAAAATACATCATTTTATCTTTGAAGGTGTTCATCATTAAAAAATGCATCCGTTTATCGCGTTTTTCATTGAAGGTGTTCATCATTCAAAAATTTATCATGCATTCAAAAAATGCGGTGATTATTGGCCATAGAGAGAGAGAGAGAGAGAGCGATGGTCGGTGCAGCGGTGGTGCGATGGTGATGTAGCGGCCGAGAGAGCGGTGGTGCGATGGTGGTGCAGCGGCCGAGAGAGCAAGACGGTGGCCGGATTTTGAGAATGAGAGGGGGGTGGGTTGGTCACATGGGGAAGGAGAGGGAGAGAGGTTGATCATGGTGAGAGAGAGTGAGAGAGAGGTGAGGAGAGGAGAGAAAGATGGAGAAATTTTTGGTAAGTTGTTTAATGTATTGATTTGTTTCCTAATCTAATTAAACCTAATTTTCTATAATTAATTAACTTTCTTATAAATTTATTCCACAAATACCCTTAATGCACCCTTGGTAGAAAGTCCGATGTACAAAAGTTCTCAATCGAACCCCAATCTATATATATATATATATACTAGTTTATTACCCGCGTATTACGCGGATATTTTTAATATATATAAAATATAACAAATTTAAAGATAAAGATATAAATATTATTTTTTAAACAAAAGTATATAAGGTGATATTATTATTTATTATGACTACTTAATTTTGTATATTTCTAAATATACATGAAGAGTAATTATTTTCTTATATATTTTTTAAACTTTTATTATATTATCTAATAATTAATAAGTTAGTAGATTATTAAATTTTGTTTGATTTGATTTGATTTAAATTTAAAAGTGGATTATATTATATTTGAATAGATTTAATTAATAAGTTAGTAGAGCATTAGATTTTGTTTGATTTGATTTGATTTGAAATTAAAAGTGGATTATATTAGATTTGGATAGATTTGATTTAAATTTCTTTATTCTTTTTAAAATCTATAACTGCCACGTGTCGATTCATTGTGACGACACGTGGCTTCACCAGAAATGAGTATAGTTAATCTTTTAATAGTATAGATAGATATATATATATTCAAGATCAATGGGGTACCATATTAGACTGGGATACCGGAAAACCATTTATAGCCAATCATTTATCATAAAATCATTAAAATATAATATAAATTTTGCTTAAAATTCTTTCCCACATTAATTAATCATGAGGGTAAAAATGGTATTGAAAAGTTTAAATTAGATACAAAGATTCTGTGTATCCCATGAAAATTTTTTCCATTGTAGTTAATATCATTCTTTACACTCATACTGAACATGTGCAATGATGACACTCCATAAATCACGATTGAACATGTTCAATACCGTTACTATTGGTTTATCACCAAAACGGTTAACAGCGACTAAAAAACAATAAACCACGACTGCACATGTTCAATAACGTGTAAATCAAATTAAACCTTCACGAACGGTTTGATGAAAATAATAAATACATTTATTTGACACCTCCGCTTGAACATGTTCACTAAAAAAACCCATTGTCGAATCCGATTGAACATGTCCACAAAAACCCATTGTCGAATCCGATTGAACGCTGTCACTGAAACCCATTGTCGAATTAGATTGAAAATGTTCACTAAAACCCATTGTCGAATTCAACCGAACATGTTCATTAAAACTTATTTTGAAATTTATTTTATATATGTTATGGAAGTAAATCCCTATGACTAAGGTATCTATTAATTTATTAGTTGTCATCTATTATTTTAGATAAACTTAATTGACTATATTACCCTTTTAAACTTATAACCAAACATGGATGGACTCCGGTTCCTCAGTCTAACAGGGTACCCCATTGATCCCGCCCATGTATATATATATATATATATATATATATATATATATATATATATATATATATATATATATATATATATATATATATATATATATATTTGGGTTCAAATGATGAGTACAATTAGTTTTGCAGAGTACCGGAGGTACTTCATTTAAAACCAATTTTTTTAAATTTTTTCATAATCATGTTTAAATTAATAATACAAGAGTACTTGCAAAAAATCACACATATACACACACTAGAACTATGTGAAACGTGTGCGTTCACATTAACTGTACTGTTGTGAACGTGTGTTCACACTAAAATATCTTTGGGAAGGTGATACATTCTGTGTTTATTCGGTAAAATCAATGAGAGATTTAATCGAAAGTGTTGATAGCCCTTTGATTAGTAGCAAATGTTTTTGGAATAACTTGTTGCCTATGAAGATAAATTGGTTTTTATGGAAGCTTGCGGTAAGAAGAATTCCAACAAGGAAGAATCTAAGTTTGAGAAGGATTAACGTTTCGTCAGTTTTTTGTCCTTTTCGTGAACTGGAAGAGGAAACAAAAGATCACCACTTTTATTTTTGTTCGGTTAGTAAGGAATTGTGGAATTGGTTGATGTTATGGTGTGAGATAAAAGTGGGGCAGCATCAATCTCTAGATAATCTAATTGATTTGATGTTAGAAGAAGGAAAGTCAAAGTTGAGAACAAAGTTTATTGAGGCAGCTATTGGAGGTTTAGTATGGTTTCTTTGGAAAGCAAGGAACAACTTAGTGTTCAATGCTATTAGATTCTCAGCGTCTATGATCGATCAAGGATAAATTTCAAGCCAATTCATTCTCATGGTTAAAATATAGGGGAAATTGTAAGGGGATAATATGGGAATTGTGGTGCTCTAGTCCTTTTTCTGTATTTTGATCTAGTTTTGTATCCCCTGCTAGCATCTTGCTAGTCTTTCTATTAATAATATTGTTGGGTCTCTAGTTGGGGGTGATGGCAATGTCGTAGCTTCTGACTAGTTATCCTTTTGCTTTTCGAAAAAAAAAACATAAATTTTTTCACATTCACATGACTTTTAAGATGCTAGATAGTGTGAATGTATGTAATTATTTACAAATAGCCCTATATTATTTGTATCTAAATGAATATGAAAAAACTTTTTTTTTTCAGAGCATGTTCACATCCGAAACCCGTGAGTTCACAGGTACTCACAGTACTCTGCATTTTTTAGGTACTCACACGAACCATACACACACACACAGATATATATATATATATATATATATATATATATATATATATATATATATATATATATATATATATATATATATTTATATATATATATAGACACACACATACACACCAACTCACTCACTCACACACACACACACACATATATATATATATACACACACACACACACATACTAATCTATTTATAAACTACATTATGTTGGTACACCTTGTGTGACGATAGCAGTCTAAGTGATCCTACATTGTGGTTTTAACAAGTGTTTGTTGTATATGTTTATATATGTTTGACAGTTATTGATTGTGTGTTTGAACTTGATGTAACATATTACAAGAAGTTCAAACATAAAGATCAAAGATTAATTCAAGCATAAACATAAGTTTCATATACATGTTAGTTAGATTCGAATTCTATAAGGTTGGACATTCGAATCTGTGATAGATTCGAATGTGGTACTAGATTCGAATGAAGGGAGATTCGAGAGTGTTAATGTGGACAAACTCGAATGGGCCTTGGGCCGGATTCGAGTTTGGCCCATAACAGACTCGAATCAGCCTCTATAACTAGGGATAGACTCGAATAATTATTAGACTTTTTGCAGAATTCGAGAGTGATTAAGCAAAAGGCGATCTCGAGTTTATCATCAGTGTTAGTGCCGTTTCGGAGAGAATTAGTTCGTAGGATCGTTCGTGTGTCGTTCGTTAAGCTTCTGATAGTCTCCGTGTTTCTGTTTGAGAGTTATTTCCGTCTACCCGTTAACGAGGATTCCGCACTCGTTGACGGTTCCGCGTCTAGATAGATCTGTGTTTGGTAGACCTTACAAGTGGTATCAGAGCCTACGGAATGTTCTTGGTGTTCTTCGTGTTCATCTAGATACATTCTAGGTTTCTTGACGTTTTGGACGGTTTTTCTCACAAAATCGTGTTTTTCGTGTGTTTTTTAGCTTAGCAAATTCTTATTCGGGAAATACTTTGTTGTTTTTCACTTTTTTGATCGAAATCATTATTTTTCATTGGAAAAATATTGATTTAATCTACAAAACGTTAAAAAATCAAAGTATTAGCCGTTTTTCGAGTTTGCGGCGCTCGAATCTATTAGGGGTAATTAGGGTTACACTTAGTCTCGAGTCTAACCAAATACGCTCCTTTCGAGTCTGATACAGAGTGTTTTTCGAATCTAATTCGAGTTTGTGCTACATTCGATAGAGTTCTCGAGTCTACTTACATTCGAGTTTGCTTCGAGTTTAGTTTAGTTTCGAATAGGGTTTCGAATCTACTGTGTCTTCGAATTTACCTAGACCTTTGAATCTGAGGAATTTCGAATCTGTCATTAGTTTCGAATTTAATTGACTTACAACACTTAATCGAATTTAATCCCAAATAAATTGGAATCTAATTATATTCGAATCTATCTAGATTCGTACGAATTAATTCAAATTAGTTTCGAATTAAATTAATTAAGTTCAATTCAATTACTTTCGAAAAGATGTCAAATCTTCAAAAATTCCTGGAAATGGACCACGAGGTCGGGAAGGCAAACACTCCACCTAAGCTGATGAAACTCGAGGATTATTACTGGTGGAAAGATCGGTTTACCGATTTCGTGCGCTTCAATGACATGCGCATGTGAGTATGTATCGACGAAGGATACATTCCACCAGTTTCTGAAGTTGAAGGCCGACAGAGAGTCTTATCATATCAGTTGATGAAGGAAGATGATAAGAAACTCTACGAAGCCGAGAACAAAGCGTTTTCGATAATTAGAATGGCGTTGCCTCAGGATATTCTACACACATTTAGGACTCAAAAGACATCTAAGGAACTTTGGGAGTCTCTACAAAAGAGGTGTGAGGGAAATCCTAGGGTTCGTAGAAAGCGTACAGAGCTGTTGTCGCAACAGTTTGCAATTTTCAAGGCGTTAAAGGATGAACAGCTGGATGATACTATCACCCGGTTCTATCATCTGTTGACGGAACTTGAAAGCCACGGGATTGAGTATACTGACACCGACAGGAACAATAAGCTTCTTGATGCCTTACCAGCCAAATGGGCTATGTATGTGGCAATGATAAAGCTTAATGAGGATAAATACTATACCCAATCTCTGGAGGATATTGTGGGATCGTTGAGAGCGTATCATTTCGAACTACTGAAGGCAGAAATTGATTACGAACAAGTCCAGAATCCTGCGATGTATTTTGGAAAACCAACAAAACCTTCAGCAACCGCCGATCTGAAGACTGCTACAGCGTTTTTCACCGGAGAAACGTCATCACCAGCAGAGACTGATGACACGCTAAACAGAGCGTTCTTAGGATTAGGAAGATCGGAAGAACCTCAACCTCAAGCAACTCAGGCATCAACATCTCAGGGCTACTCTAAGATGCCCATGAGCGCAAAATCAGCAGAAGAACATTTGAACCTACTTGCTTCATTTGTGGCTGCCTACGGGAACTGCGTTCAAGGGAAAATTAATGATCCTGCTCTCTGGGATGAGGACTATGATCAGGTCGACCCTGATGATCTTGAGGAAATGGATCTAAGATGGCAACTGGCCATGGTAACCCAACGGGTTAAAAGATTCATTAAAAGAACTGGGAGGAATCTGACGATGAACAACAAGGGTATTGGGTTTGATAAGTCCAAAGTCAAATGTTATAACTGTCAAGGTCTGGGGCACTTCGCCAGAGAATGTCAACGACCGAAGGTAGAGACGTACCAAGGGCAGAGTCAGCATCAGGGACAATTTCAGAATCAGTCCCAACAACGATACCTTCCGAGTTCATCTGCTGGTCAAGCCAATCTAGCTGGTCTGCTATCAAATGTCTCTTCAGACAGACAACTAGATGGTACCTATGACTGGAGCTCACATCCAGAATCAAATGATCGGGCTTTTATGGCTGAAGTCACTGAAACTGGGTGTGAAGGGGAGGAGCGGACCACAAGGGACAGCAGTCCGATGTGGGTGGAGAAGACGAATGATCAGACAGTTCTGGAGTTTGCCGCACAAATGGCCAACGTGGAATCTGATAACGTAAAGGTTAGTCTGTCTTATTCTCTTTATCATGAACTATGTGTGTTGTGTGTCAATTCTAACGATAGGTTAAATCTAGTCTTAGAATCACATAAAACCTTAACTGCTCAAAATGAGAATTTAAAAACTGATCTATACAAGACCAGTAAGACGTTACGGTTACACAAGAAGGTGCAGGGTGGTCGGTAACACAAGAAGAAAGAGATGGAATATAGAAGAAGAATTCAGCAAACAACACTTAATTTTATTTCTCAAAAGAGTGGTGATCAGAGAGATCTCCTTACAATAGCTTAGTTCACTCAACAAGGTACGAATACAAATGAAAGACTCAACTTCCTTTTATAGACCAAGGAAGCTTATCTAGGAAGATTACATAAGATAAAGGAAATCTAAAACAACCAATCACAACCACACATTACAAACGGATAAGATAAGATGGAATCTTATCTTTTACACATAATAAAGACAAATCTGCCACGTAGGCAGAGCAATTATTCAACCATTATGACGTAAGCGCTTACGTCATCTTCCACTGTCTTTACTCGAACGGATCATTATCAAACGGATTATCTGGAGAATCTACGTGATAAGAATTTTCTGTAAATAATGGAATTAAATGTGTTCTTTTCCAATCATCGTATGCTTCTATCCACTTTGCAGAGACCGGGTCTTCGATACACCAATTATGAAATCCGAGCATAATATGATATGGAATGGATGTTGGGTCTACTCCATTAGCACTTGCCATTGCGAACTTCATATCCATAAACACAGGACTTTCACGATCTGCAGGGATTTTGTCATGCTGATCATGAAAAAATGCTGAAGGGAAGTGGTAAGCAATTGACTGGTCCTGATTTGTATATGACGGTGGTAAGAAGGAAAGTGGTCGTTTGAAAATGACGGTTACGTAGGTCTTCTTGCATGTTGACAGCTTCTTTGCCCATTCATGTGGTAGAAGAAACCACAAGAGCATAGAGAACAAGTTTTTGGCCCTTGGTTGCATATTGTCAAACTGACATTGAAGAATGTATGACAATAATTCATTGGCGTTGAACGAGATTCCGATGGTGTGAGCTTCGAAGAGGTACCAAAAGAAGCATAGAGCCTCTTTGGGAAAACGGAACAAGTCTTCAATATGATAGATGTTCAAGAAAGGATAATCAGGGTGGAACCTAAGCCCTCTCATGAATAAACCATAATTCTTTAATAGAATGGTGAGAAATGTCTTATAGTTTATTGAAGCTCTCTCCGGGAAGGTAAGCTCAGCTATCACTTCTGTAATTTGTTCTGGAAGGGGATGTACCTGGGGAATTTCTGGTTGTGGGGTGACAGATGAGCCAGTCGATGAACCTGCTGCTTGTGGTGCACTGTATGCTTGGCTATGACCTTGAACAGGATTATGAAAAAGGGTATTTCTCAACGGGAGCACCATTGGATGGAGAGCGAAAACTGGTATGATACTTTGGGATATCTTGCCAATTTCGTTCAGTCCTTTGCTGTATTTATACTCCTTCGGGGGTCTGGATAGGAAGTCTGCGAGGACGTTGTCTTTTCCTTTGATGTGCTTAGCAGTAAACTTCCACTGTGAGAACCAATTAGACCACCTCAAAAGCTGTGCCTGTGGAAGCATCTTTCTTTTGAACTGGAGCATCCGCGGAAATGATGACATATCCATCTCTACTTGGAACTCGTGCCCTATCAAGTGGAACTGGAACTTTTCTATTCCTCTTTTGACAGCGAGAATCTCTTTGAACGTAGAGTGGTAATGCTTCTCAGAATCTTTGAACGTGCCACTTTTATAACCACATACTTCTCTGGCATTATTCTCGTTGAGGACGATTAAGACAGCTGCCCAATGTTCGTCGCTTGCGTCTGTCTGAAGGATTCTTTTTTCTGACGAAGTGGGAATCTTCAGAGGGGGCATCTTGTCAGCTAGCTGCTTTATAGCCTTGACAGCTAGGGTCTGTTCCGAAGACCACTGTGAGGGATTCTTTTTCAACATTGGGAATAGGTGTTTTGTATGATCAGATAATTTTGGTAAAAAATCTGCCATATAATTCACTAATCCAAGAAACTGTTGAATCTGCTTTTGGCTCGTTAGTGTGTCTGGGAACTTATGAAGTTCTTGCGAAACATGTGGCTGGGGTTGATACTTGCCATCTGATATTTTCATTCCAAGGAAATCAATTGTAGTAACACCAATTTCCATTTTCCTTTCTGATAGCATAATACCATACTTGGTTATCAAAGCATGAAACTTTGATAGCAGCTCCACATGTGAGTCGTTGTCTTTTGAAAACAACAGAATATCATCAATGTAAACCAGAACGTTAGATAAAATTGGTTCAAAAATCTTTACCATAGCTTTCTGAAAAGCAGACGGTGCGTTTTTTAAACCAAACGGCATAACTTTCCACTGGTAATGATGATCAGGGATGCAGAAGGCTGTCTTTGGCCTATCTTCAGGACGAATACCTAATTGCCAAAATCCGGACTTTAGATCAAACTTGGACAGGACTTTAGCGTTTGCCAATGACTGAAACAATGCCTTCTTTTGTGGGAGAGGAAACTTGTCATCTGCCAAAAAATGGTTTAGCGGTTGATAGTTGATGACTAGTCTTAGCTTTCCTCTGACTTGTTCACTACGTTTGTTTACGTAGAATGCTTCACACGCCCATGGGGAATTCGTAGGCTCAATAATTCCTTGGTCAACGAGTTGACCGCATTCTTCAATTGCAAGCTGGTAATGATCTGGATTCATTCCTGGGTGACTTGCTTTTGTGGGGTTAACATCCTCATTCTGTTTGAACGGTAGCGTAACAAAGAATGACTCGTTAAGCCATAGGGGTGATGAATGCTTTTTTAGGAACTCTGTGTGTGTCGAAGCGCATGAGGTTTGGACAATCTGCTGCTTCAAGGATTCGAGAGTAGGAGTAACCATCATATGAAGTTTAGGGATTGTACTCCATGGATTCATGAAACTTTTGTAGCTTAATCCTTGAGGTGTCCACTTCAGATTTGGTAGCTTTGAAAGCAAATCAAATCCGATGAGCATATCTTTGCCATGAGAGCTTGATCCTAGCAGCTTGTGTTTGATTACGCATTTGGGGAAAAGACGTATGTATATAGGGATACTGATCTTGTCAATCACAAACTTTTCTCCATTAGCAGCTAAGAAGGTTTGCTCGTGTGGTCTCCAATAACTCGTTGGTAAGATCTTAGGATCTAGAATGGAGACTGCTGAACCAGTGTCGAACAGTGCTACGACTGGTATTGGCTTTGCGTATGCTGACGTCAGAAGATGAACTTTGGCAATGGGGACTGGTTGACTTTGTTGTAATGGCAAGACATGAGGTGCATGACTAACCATAAACAAACCTGTATCAGAGTAATCTGATGACTCTGAATCTGTTGAGTCTTCATCTGATGAACTATAAGAATAACGTAATGTGCATAACGTTCTGTCATTTGGTTCATCATCAAGAGAGTAGACTGACTCAATATCAGAGATGTCAACTGGCTCTATCTTGTTGAGAGTCTGCAACAGTGCCATTGATCTTCTTTTATCTGGACAGTTTTTAGCGAAATGTCCTCTCTTGTTACATACGTAACACTTATCTGAATTTCTGCCTCGTTTGAATTTCCTTCTCAGGAACTTCCATTTCTTCTTTGGCTTGAAATTCTTCTTCCTGTGAGAATCAAAAGATTTAGAAAATCTTTTGGAGTGTGACTTCCTCTTTGTATGAGAACAATCACAAGATGACTTGTCTTTGCACTTGATCTGCAGATGTTTGTCATCACATGCTTTGCCTAGTCGTTTTCCAGTTTTCTCAAACTCTACCAGGAATTTTTTCTGGTTGCAAAGCTTGGCTAGAGCATTGAGAATGAGTTGATACAACTCACCAAGAGAGGTTTGTGCAACTGTTGCGTTCCTTGATTCAAGAAATCTGTATGCCTCATTTCCAAGTGATTCAGGGAATGAATTCAAGAATACCTGTTTGAGGTTAACATCATCTATTCCTTGAAGACAATAGAATCTTTCAGACATTCTATTGTAGTGCTTTTCAAGATCTTTTTTGAGGAAGGAACAGCATTTCATTTTGAGGAATTCTTCTCTTGCGTGTATCGTATGCTCAACCGGATTGCCAATGAATTCTGAGTAGATGACACTCATGAATTCTTCAGGAGATTGAGACTGATGCATCTGTAATTGGCGATACTCTCCAAGACTGAGATACCAGTCACGGAGTCTTCCCTGGAGTCTGGTTGCAAATCGTCTTAAGACCATGTCTATGGTGTAAAACTGAAGTTCTGCAGACATCCAAGTTAGCATTTCCACACTTCTTTCTCTCCATCTTGATGGAGGGATATCATCAAATGTGAACTGCTGTTTAGTATCTGATTTTGGTGGATTCTGTCTCCTGGGTGGCATTCCTTGCGTTTCTGATTCTCCTGAGTCGCTGTCACTAACCACATTCTGGACAGTCGATTCATCTTCGTCGTTTCCTGCCATGAATAAATGTTCAAATGCTTCAGAAGGATCGAAATCCTCGTCTGGTTAGGGAGATACTGGCATGACAAAGGATGGTGTTGGTGGAGAATCTTCACAGAGGTTCTTGAGGAATGTCGTAACTGGGTTACCAATTACAAGAACTTGTGGGTCTTTTGAAGAGGGTGTAGCCTTGTCTTCAGATGACTTCCCGTAAGAAGTACTTGGCTTGTCTGGCAATGCTACAGCTTTTGCTTTTCCTTTTGCCTTGTTTTTAATCTGGGTTTGTTCTTTTTCCCATAATGCCAACGATGGTGATCTTTGAGATGAAAGTTGTGGGATTGGCTGTGGGTCAAACGATGTACTGACAAAAGGTGTAGATGGTAGTCTCCAAGGGTCATCAGCAAGAGTTACTAATCTCTTTTGTTTATGTTGTTTCTCAAGGTCAAGTAACTGAATCTTGAGAGACTTCATTTCTGCTTCTTTCTTTAAGAGAGAGGTTGCTGGTGATGAACTTCGTACTATCTGGAGAAGTTCATTATGAAGGTTTTGGATCTTGATTCTTACTTCACTTATCAAGGCATCCAATGTTTTCATCTTGGAGGACAATACTTCCTGGTTTTTTGCCATCTTGGTTTGTTGAGACAGGATCTGGGTAAGAACCTTGTTTTGTGCAACAGCATTTTCACTTTGCCAATTCAAGGTCTTTTCTGCAGCACTGACTGTATTCGTGACACCAGCTGAATTTATGGTTGTTGGGTTTTTAACCTTCCAATCATGTTTCGTTCTTTGTTCTGGATGATCAAAAGAACTTAACGGAGGAAATTCAGCGTTGTACTGTTCTGCCTGTCTGGAAGATGAAGGATCTGGCAAAACCATGTTGCATCCATCTATTGGTAGAGGTGGATGAACCTTCTTTTCTTTGTGGATGATGGATAAAGCCTTCTGATAATATGGGGGGAGATTTGGTGGCGGAGGTTTGTTACATGGGTTGGTGGTGGATGGAGGTTTGGCTGGCGAGTCTCCGTAAATGACGTAATAGTCATATTTACCTGATGGTTCACCAAGTAATCCAACAGAAGGGTCTCCTTCTTCGTATCTTTTCCTTAGTTTCCGTTGAGAGGGTTTCTCTTTCTTAGGCGTATCTTCATCCATGGAAACTCTGTAATGTTCTTCCAGGCAATCTTTACAGTTGCATACATCATACCATATGTGATCTGATGTAGGTAAGACTGGAGAGACCATATTGACAGTAGGAAAGACCGATGGTGGCTCTGCTGCTTGTGCAGGTGAAAACTTGACTTCTACTTGTCCGTTTTCATGTCTGATAAAATCAGGAGCCATGGTGGTTTGTACCGGTGCTTGATGGATCTGTTCGTAATTTGTTATCCATTTTTCTGGCAAAAGTTTTACCAGTTCTTCTCTGGACAACTGCCTCGGGACATAGGTACATGTTGGCGTCGCCTTTGAATCTATCTCAAGGAGTAAAGCATCTCCTGAGTTGTCTCTTCCTGGAACCATAATGTCTAGTGAGTGGTTCTGTACCCTGTATGCCATCTGGTAGTGAAACGTTGCCTGAAACGTATTCACCTGTTGGGTGCCTCCGATCTGGATCTGAGCTTTTAAGGCTGTGAGCAGTGAGGGGTCATTCAACGGCATATTGAAATTTGGGTAGAAAGTGACAAAGATTGTGCCAGCGTTCAAGGTAGTTTGAATTGTACCAATACAAGCATGTTGGTACTCTACAAATCTTGTATCCACTAAAGCTATTCTTGAAAAAGCCGGAAGGCCTTTTCTTCCATGAAAGGTTAGGGCAAGACGGATTGCTCCGAAGTGGATATGGGTGTAACCTTGAGCTATACAGTGACGTGGGAGATCTGATGGGAGAGATAGTGTAACTAAGTGTTCTGCTGAAGAGGCTGGGAGTTGGTAAGAATCAAACTTTGAAGTTTGAACATATTCTTTAACGACTTGATTGGTGGAAGATCCAACCAATTTTTTGACTCGTCTACTGAAAGAATTTGTTCGTCTGGAAAATACACGGTAAGGGTCTACGTCGGGCATCTGGGTTAGGGGTATTTTTGATTCGTCTGAAACATAAGATATTTCATATAACTGATCTATCTTAGATGCAGATGAGGAGCGGAAACTGGATGATGACGGGGAGGAGGAAAACAGTTCTGAACTCATAGCTTTGGCTTAATAGAAAAATCTGGCTAAGAAAATAGCAGATCTGAATTTCTTATATAGAAATCTGAATTTCTTTTAGAATCTACCTCAGTTCGAAAGGACTCTACTGCGGTCACCTTGCCGACTTACAATGTCCACACAGAACTCTTTTGGTACGAACTAACAAGAAATTCAGAAACTCATAAGCAATACAAGATCTAAACTATGATCTATACTGGATAGTTCTATAATTCAAGACTAAAAGTTCAACAGTTCTCTGATGTGAAGGATCCGTTAAAACGGCAGTCACAGAGCATAACAACGTGAACAATAGTAAGAATAAGAACACGGGTTTAGGTTACAAGGGAGGGGTTTAGGAAGTTGAGTCTTTCATTTTTCTGAACGATATTAAGCAAGATCTTAAGGAAAAACTAAAGGCTGATGCTCAAGATGTAATAGTTCTGAAAGACAAACTGAGTGAACAGTGTGTTAGGTTAGAGCTTATGTATGAGCACGTAGAGGCCTTGACCAAAAACCTTAAGGACAAAGACATAGAGCTAGCTGAAACAAAGGAAAAGGTAGCCGAGGCGAATAGCAAGTTAGAAAAGTTTAGGAATTCAAGCCTGAACCTAGGGAAAGTCTTAGACGCTCAACGCCAGTCTAAAAAGCCTGTAGGTCTAGGATTTCATGAAATTCCTCCACCTTTTAATGCAAACTATGTGCCTCAGCCTCAGGAGAAAACTGATAAATCAGTAGACTTAGAGGACCTACCTACACCGACACCAGGGCCTGTAATAGATAATACACCTAAGGTGACTGACACAACCGTCAAGGTTAAGAAAGTCAAATTTGTGTCTTCCTCCAGTGAAACACCTGTAGGAAAACATAAAATTGATTTTAATGATCAAGACGATGAATCAGTCGCGATAGATGTTCAACAGGACCAAGACACTAGTGAGACACCTAAGTCTAAGGGAACACACAAAAAGTCCATAGATAAGATGTCTTGCTTCAGATGTCATGAAAAGGGGCATGTTGCGTCTCACTGTCCGCTTAGGAAAGCCGAATTTACACCTAAGACAGTGCAACCAACACCTGTTAAGCCCTCAACAAATGTGGCGAGCACTAGCAGTTCTCAGAGTACCGAGAAAGCTGTGCAGGCCGCACCAAAACAAGTTGTGAAACAAGCACTGGCAAAGGTGGGACCAAAGGAAGTGATTAGGACAAACTCACCTAATCGTGTCATTAATCAATCTAGGTCAGCACCTCAACAAGTCTATAGGAGCACAACACCTAGCAGGGCACACACTCCAGTTAGGTCTCATACTCCTGTTAGACAATACGCACCGGTAAGAGCTCAGGGATCACAATCTGAAATGCAATATAATCGGAATTATTCTAGAGCTCCACAACAAATGCCTACTCCAAGGCAAAGAGTGAATTTACATCACTCGGCACCACAACAAACTCCTGTTCAACGACCCAAGTCACCTGAAAGGCGAGATGGGTATTTGAAAGAGTTTAAGTATGTGGACGAGAATGGCATAACCAAGTCAGTCATGGCTTGGGTTCCCCGTGATAACTGACCTATTTTCTTTCATGTGCAGGAGATCGCCACGGGTCCAAACAACAAATGGTTCGTCGACAGTGGATGCTCCAGGCACATGACGGGGGAAATAAGTCTACTTACAGACTTCAAGGGTGGGAATCGGGGATTTGTATCATTCGCGGGTAACAAAGGAGGAAACATCACGGGTACCGGAGTGGTCACTAATGGGACAATCAAGTTGGACCAAGTTTATCACGTTGATAAACTGGTTCACAGTCTCATTAGTGTATCTCAAATCTGTGACAAGAAGAATTCAGTGTTGTTCACTGACACTGAAGCGTTAGTGCTAAAACCGGGATTCAAGATTCCTGAAGAATGGGTATTGATGCGAGCACCAAGGAAGAATGACTTGTAGATGCTGGATATGAACAAGCCGGAGACTTCGATGGGGCCAATATGTTTATTATCCAAAGCTCCGGAGACGGAATCTGTTTTGTGGCACAAACGCATGGCTCACTTGCACCTAAGGAAAATGAACTACATAACGAAAAATGGATTGGTGCAAGGTGTGCCTATGAAGAGCTTTCAGTTCGAGGACAAGTGTCTACCTTGCAAAAAGGGCAAACAACATAAGAAGACACACAAGTCCAAGACGCAGAACTCCATAACCTCAACATTCGATTTGTTGCACATGGACCTTTTCGGCCCAATCAACAAAAGGAGTATCGGAGGTAGTTGGTACTGTTTGGTTATCACTGACGATTACTCATGATTTTCTTGGGTTTTCTTTTTAGGTACAAAGGACGAGACGACTTCCAAGCTCATCGGGTTCTTAGACCAAGTGGAGAATTCCTACGAAACAAGGGTTAAAAGAATACGTAGTGATAACGGAACTGAGTTCAAAAACACTGTAATTGGTGTATATTGCCTATCAAAGGGCATAGTGCATCAATTCAGTGCACCATATGAGCCTCAACAAAATGGGGTGGCCGAACGTAAAAACAGGACACTAATTGAGGCAGCTAGGACTATGTTGTCGGATTCAAAGCTTCCTACCATGTTTTGGGGGGAGGCAGTGAATACCGCATGTCACATTTTAAACCGAGTCCTAACTGTCAAATCTTTAAACAAAACCTGTTATGAAATTTTGAATAAACGGCCACCTAATTTAACTGGCTTCGAACCGTTTGGGGTACCATGCACTCTTTTGCGAACAAAACATCAACCTAAGTTTGGTGAAAAGGCTGACGAAGGATACTTCCTAGGTTATGTGCCGAACTCACCAAACAAACGGGTCTTTAACAAAACAAATGGTACTGTGGAGATTGTGTATAATATTGAAGTCACTAGTTATACATATGAACCCCAAACTGGTCCGGAATGGATATTTGACTATGATAAATTATTTGAGTCATTTAACATTCCTTTGGATGAAAATGCAGGTACAATCGAAAAGGATATGGCAACGTTGCATCTGAATGACGATAGTCATACCTTTCCGAGGACTACGTTTGAATCCACATCCGAGCCTACTGCGACTGTAGATGGATCTCCAGAAGTTGCTGATCCAGAAGCACCTACCACTGAGAACCAGACTCAAGAAACAAGTTCCAACTCTGAGGAAAATGTCCACGAGGAGGAAAATGTAGAATCTGAGGAAGTTCCCCAATAGGTGAAATAGGATCCAACTTAGGAGATAATCTAAGGGTTGATGAGATAGAGACCTCTAGGATCAACAAGATCCATCCTATAGAAAGCATCATAGGAAATCCTAACGAGGGTGTGAGGACTAGGAGTAGTTTAAATAACAACACTGTGTTGTTGTCGATGATAAATGACTCCGAGGCATATCACACATGTCTCTATTCATGTTACATATCGCAAGTAGAGCCTAAGAATGTGCAAATGGCACTTAAGGATAACTCCTGGGTTGAAGCGATGCAGGAAGAACTTTCGCAGTTTAGGAAACTAGAAGTGTGGGAGTTAGTTCCATTACCTCGAGGGGAAGTTGCCATAGGAACCAAATGGGTTTTTAAGTGCAAAAGAGACGATCGGGGTATAGTCACGCGCAACAAGGCTAGGTTAGTTGTAAAGGGTTTCAACCAAGAGGAGGGAATCGATTACAACGAGGTGTTTGCACCAGTAGCAAGGCTGGAAGCAATTAGGTTGTTTCTAGCTTTTGCCTCCTTCAAGGGCTTTAAGGTATATCAGTTAGATGTTAAGAGTGCTTTCCTATACGGGAAAGTGAAGGAGTTGGTGTATGTAGAACAACCGCCCGGATTTACAGATCCAAAATATCCTGATAGAGTATATCGCTTAGATAAGGCTTTATATGGATTGCATCAAGCACCAAGGGCGTGGTATGAGACTCTATCCAACCATCTATTAGAGAACGGGTTTGAAAGGGGTAGGATAGATAGTACTCTGTTTGTTAAGAGGAAAAGAGAACATTTTATATTGGTACAAGTGTACGTCGATGAAATCATTTTTGGATCATCAGACTAACAGATGTGCAAAGATTTCGAGAAGGTGATGAAGTCTAAGTTCGAGATGAGTGCTATGGGAGAGTTAACATTCTTTTTGGGGTTACAAGTTGACCAGAAGAAGGATGGTATGTTTATCCATCAGACGAAGTATGTCTATGACATATTGGAACGTTTCGGGATGGAAGGAACAAAATTGACCGCCCATTTCAACACACCGATTCAAGTGAATCACAATCTCGGACCGGGTACTGAAAGTGATACCGATGTGGATCCGACATTATATCGGGCCATGATTGGATCACTTATGTATTTAACTGCTTCAAGACCTGACATTATGTTTGCTGTGTGTATTTTTGCTAGGTTTCAAGCGAATCCGAAGGAGATGCATATGAAAGCTGTGAAGCGGATTCTACGATACCTCAAGTCGAAACCGAAGCTGGGACTTTGGTATCACGCGGAGGGAGATCTAGAGTTGGAGGCGTTCACGGATTCTGACTACGGAGGATGCAGCTTGACGCGCAAATCAACAACTGGAGGTTGTCAGTTCCTAGGAGGGAGATTGGTATCCTGGAAATGCAAGAAACAAACGTCGGTAGCCATGTCAACGTGCGAGGCCAAGTATGTTGCTGCTGGTAGTTGCTGCTCACAGGTTCTGTGGATACAACAACAATTGCGGGATTACGGTTTGGCTTATACTCAAACTCCCATTAGGATAGACAATCAATCTACAATTGCCATAACTAATAATCCAGTTAAACACAGTAAAACAAAGCACATAGACATAAGGCATCATTTTATTCGTGATTGTGCTGAGAACAACTTAATCAAATTGGTAAAAGTGTCAACAGACGATAATAATGCAGATTTATTTACCAAAGCATTTGATAGGTCACGGTTTGAATATTTAATTCAACTAAATGGAATGCGCAACCCAGAGTAATTTGACCTTAGTAATAGTTTATTTCTTTTTATAGCTGTAGAATTTCTTTCTTTTTGTAGTAAGTCTGCTAATTTAGGATAGTTTCTATTTTTAGTAAGTTTCTATTTTTAGTAAGTTAGTAGGTTATCTTATTTTATTGCTATTTCATATGAAAAACAAAAGAAAAAAAAGAGAAAATCATAAAAATAAAAAAAAATAAAAAAGAGAATATCAGAAAAGGAGTTAAGTCTTAGATGCATAGGTTCAAAGTGACGAAAATTAGCATAGTCGTTACAAACTCTAAGTGTTTGACTTTCACACATAATGTAACTAAAATTCTAAGTGTTATACTTCATTTTAGTTTGATGTGTTGGTAGGCATAATACATATAGGGAATCTCAAGGCTAATAAAATATTCAAGAAAAAGTCAAGCGTGTCGCTAACTTAGATGTATGACCAATCGGTCTTAATTTTTATGTACAAGACATACAAACTTTGAGTCTAAATGAGGTATGCAAACTTTCTGGGGATGTATAGCAACATCAAATACATCTTCAAATGAAAAAAAAAAAAAGAAAAATCATACAAAATTGAGAGTCGAAAACATGTAACTCTGTTGTACGTAAGTACAGACCTGTTGCCTCTGTTTAGATTCGGGTTGGCAAGATATGTCGCTTTGTTGTACGTCGGTACAGACCTGTCACCGCTGTCTTGCTAGCTTTAAGAATAAACTTTAAGTCAAACTAAGACACTTTGTTGTATGAACATACAGACCTATGTCTGATGTTTGTCTTTTAAAGAAAGTTTGTGAATACCAACAAGTTAGAATCTTAGTCTGTATGCCTTGATCATAAAAGTATGTCTATGTCTGAGTCACGTAAGATAATTTCATGATAAATGAAAATGCCAAGGGATATTCCGAAATGTAGCATGTTTAAAGGGGTAAAATACCAACAATCGGCTAAATAGGTATTTCACGACAAACAATTAAAGGAATCAAAAATTCCTAAGTGTGAAAGTTTAAGTACTGAAAGTGAGTATCCGATACCGCTATCTGATTGAACCTTTCTTAGACTATACTCATCAAAAATATTTTGTTTAGTATTTAGCTTAGGTTGTAAATTTTTTAAGTCTAAGTTAAATTTTTTAGTCAAAATTTTTATTTTACCTTAGTTTATTTTATTTTATTTTATTTTCTTTCAGTTTTTTACTTAGGTAAAAGGTCAAAAATTACTGAGGTTGCATTCATAGTTGGAAAAAATAAACACTGCGTGAAATATCTTGTGCTTAGGGTAAAAGATTTGGCATAGTTTATCTTGTTACACAATACCGTAGAAAAAGGTTGAAAAAGTTGAAGTTATTTCAAAATTTTCGAAATTTTTCTAAGTGTTTTGGTGTTATTCGAGTTTAGGACAGACTCGAAATTGGGTTGTTTTCGAATCTGTCAGTAGATTCGAGTCCGGCCATAGATTCGAAGGTAGGTTGTATATATAGGTTAACAGTAAAGTCATTTACTCCTTACTGTTTTCGAATCAATATCCTCGAATCTATTTTGGCGACTTCGAATCTATTCCTCGAATCTACCGTTTTTCTCAAAAACGACAATTTGTCGAGTTTCTTGCCTTAGTGTTCGATTCTACAGATACTTCTAGGTACAAACAACTGGATTGTACAAGATTCATGTAGTTTTATACATCATTTTAGGCAAAATCATCAATTTTTGAAGGTTTAAGGGTCTAAATCGTGATTTTTTCAAAATTACAAAGTTTGGACCAATAAATAGTCAAATTAAAGGCAAATATCAGTGATTAGAACCTAGTTGGACTAATGTAGGTGATTTTCTAAGTTCAAAATGGTTAAAATCATGGGTTTTTGTTGAAGTCTTGGCCGACGACTGTTCGAATCTGTTCATGAACTTTTCTCGAGTCTACTGACAAACTCGAGAAGACCATGTCATTCGAATCTGTCATCAAATTCGAAAAGGAGGATTTATTCGAATCTGTCTATTCAAATATGTCATTTTAGTGGAATTATTTAATTTAAATTTTATTAAACTTGTAGAAATTCTTATGTGTTGGATTTTGTACTTAATTAAGTTCAAAATAAAACAAATTTGAATTTAGGCAAGTTTATTGATTTTTAATAATTCTAACAGTTTATTTATTGTGCAGATATGGCTGTTCGTGCATTCGTTCCGAAGCATAATATGGTCATTCCGTATGATCAACATATCCCTGAAGCGCAGGGATTTCGTCAAATGATGGAATTTCTTGTTGAATCCAGGATAGCTTTTGCTTTATCTCACAATATTCAGATAGTAATTCCATATGTTCGTCAATTTTATGATCATCTTCAGGTAGACTGCTCTGTCACCCCGACAGTGCTAAGAACTCGAATAGCTGGACAACCGCTAGTGTTTTCTGCGGATATGCTGCGTCAAGTGTTGCAGTTGGGTTCGCAGGAAGAGGAGTCTGGGCCTATCGACTTTCCTCTGAGTATTAGGCAAGCGGCCTTTCAGAGAATGGGTTATAGTCTAGATGTGACGAAGGTCTCTTATATGAAGAGCGGGCTAATCGGCCAATGGAGATTTCTGGCTCATGTCTTTATGGTCTGCTTTGCAGCAAAGAAAGCCGGTTTTGACTATATAGTCTCGAAGATCCAGTCTGGGATGATCGTATTAGTGTATAATCGGCCGTTCAGTTTCTCGGAAATGTTTTTCTCCGAATTTGTTCATCAAATCACCGCTCCAGAAAATCAACAATTCCTGCTGTATCCACGGTTCATAATGATGCTTATCAGGCATTTCTTGCCGAATCTGCCTCAGTCGAATGAGATTCAAAGCGTAGCTGTAATGGATAAGAGGATCTTTGCTGATTGTTCCTCGCACAGAGGAAGGTTGGCTGTTCCAGTTGAGCGTCCGTTGTTTGGAGCTATTTTGGATAGGAATTTTGAAGCCCCAGATACTGCCAACTGGGCAGGGGAAGTTGAAGTTCAAGCCAGGCAGCCACCACAACAACAAAGACAACCGCGAGCACAGCCACAACGGCGAAGACAAAGAGCGACTGCGAGTCAAACATAGGCATCAAGGCCTTCTACAAGTCAGCAGCCGGAAGTACAAGAAGCGGGACCTTCAAATGTCCCAAATGAAGCTGATCAATTATGCCAAACTCTTAATGAAATTTGGGAGGCAGGTCCTCATGCAAATGAAGATATAGCTGCGGCATTGGTGGGAGAATTACTTGAGCCTCCAGAGGGAGAAGAAGATGTGCTGAGGGATGTCGAAGAATATGAACCAGAGCAGACTGGCAATGTTTTGTCTTCATCAGCTACAGAATCAGAAGAGATGGAGGAGTTAGAGGTTGAAGCTCCAGAGTCAGTATCTACTGAACCAGCAGTACGAATAGAGACTTATGGATCCAGATTAATGGTTATTAATGAAGAGACTTCAAGGAGGCGCGCATCAAGAGAATCCGATGACTCTGATTTTGAAGAGGAAGAAATTGCTCCTTTGGTGAGAAGGCAACGGGCCAAGCGTCATAGATTCATACAAGGATCATCCTCCGCAGATCAACCAGAAATTTCTCAACCTCAAAACCCTCAACCTAAAGAACCTCAAACCACCATTCCACCACCACCACCTCGCGATGAACCGTATATCCCATCGCCAATCATCCCAACTTCGATTCAATCAATTCCATCAACCTCAACCTCACACACCGACAATCAAAGATTTTTGCGCTTGAAAGACAGAGTTGACTTCCAGGAACTCCAAATCTTTGGGCTAACAAAGGCAATCAACGAGATCCAGACACATAATGCTAATCTTAATAAGGATAATGCCGATTTGAAAAAGATTGTGCAGAAGGTTCAGGAAGAGAATTTAGAGTTAAAAACCTTTGTTGCAGATCAGTAGGAAGAAATCCGAACGATGCGGTCCCTCCTTGAGCAGCTAATGAAAAATCTAAAAGCTCAGGGGGAGACAAGTTGTAGGGATCCTGAAGAGCAACGAAGAGATGAAGATGACGAAGGCAATGATCCCGATGCACCTAATGAGAATGAGCAAGTAGATTTTCCTGCTGCTCTATATGCAGAAGTTCAGGGGGAGCCCAGTCCAGGTGAAACAGAAGGAAGTGAGGTTAGTCCCTCAAAAATCACAGAATCTGAGATACACGACATGATTGAGGCACTAATGGATGGTGATGAAGATCCTCTAGACTTTACTTTTGATTTCGAGGATGAACTGGGAGACTTGGAAGAGGGTGAGTTCGTGCCAGAAGATGTTGTAGACTGGAAATCTGATGATGAGGTTTTGGTTGATGAAGAATATGAAGCAAATGAGTTCATCGTTCAACAGAATCCTATCACAGATACATACATTACAGCTGAACAAATTCGATAGACATTGAGGCATTTAAAGATGTTCTTAATGTTGAATCTGAGGGAGAAAATCTGGAAAGGGAACTGTCAAATGATGAGAAAAGGCAGCTATGGTTTAGAGAGGAGGAGGAAAGATCTGAACTAGCTGTGAAAAAGAAGATAAGAGTGCCAAGTTCAGGAAACTACTCTGGAGGCATTCTTAGCTGGTTTTTCGACAGAGATTTACAACTCTTCGTGCTAAAGAGACGAGATGGGCTGCAATATCTAAAGAGAAAGTTGAAAGTGTTTAATACTCTGCCTAAATGCGAGGTCAAAGAACTGGCATGGAAAAATCTGATAAACCTAGGAGATGACCAATATGCTGAAGTAATAGCTCGAATCATAAGAAAAGAAGGTCGATCTGGGAGGTTTGAGAGGATTAAACCAAGGGAAGGAAAGAGAGTCATGGATGAATCAAGGATAGATCCATTGACTGGTAAACCTTGGATGAAGATGGTCTACAAGCCAGTCTGCTGTCTGAAGAAAGTTCCGTTAAAAACAATGCCACAAGATGTTCTCGCGAACTTGAAATGGTGGTACGTTGACAACGAATCAGCAGAGGCAGTCATGGAAGATCATGAGGACAAGGTAATTTTGAAAGTATATGATCCTTTGCATCTTGTAAACCTATCTCAAAGTGACTTGCAGAAGCTTCATGAACAACCTATCTATTACCATGAAGGTTGGAAATCAGAAGGCAAGAAGTATGAAAATGTAGTCAAGGTGTGTATAGAAAAAGGTTTGTATGCTGGCAGCAATTTAAATAAATAAACAAAGTTCTTAAGTCAAATGTGTGAATTATTAGAAGCTATCGTCAAGGGGGAGTCTGTTGGTACACCTTGTGTGACGATAGCAGTCTAAGTGATCCTACATTGTGGTTTTAACAAGTGTTTGTTGTATATGTTTATATATGTTTATATATGTTTGACAGTTATTGATTGTGTGTTTGAACTTGATGTAACATATTACAAGAAGTTCAAACATAAAGATCAAAGATTAATTCAAGCATAAACATAAGTTTCATATACATGTTAGTTAGATTCGAATTCTATAAGGTTGGACATTCGAATCTGTGATAGATTCGAATGTGGTACTAGATTCGAATGAAGGGAGATTCGAGAGTGTTAATGTGGACAAACTCGAATGGGCCTTGGGCCGGATTCGAGTTTGGCCCATAACAAACTCGAATCAGCCTCTATAATTATGGATAGACTCGAATAATTATTAGACTTTTTGCAGAATTCGAGAGTGATTAAGCAAAAGGCGGTCTCGAGTTTATCATCAGTGTTAGTGCCGTTTCGGAGAGAATCAGTTTGTAGGATCGTTCGTGTGTCGTTCGTTAAGCTTCTGATAGTCTCCGTGTTTCTGTTTGAGAGTTATTTCCGTCTACCCGTTAACGAGGATTCCGCACTCGTTGACGGTTCCGCGTCTAGATAGATCTGTGTTTGGTAGACCTTACACATTATATATTTATAAATTTATAAATTTATATCAAAAACAAATAAATTATATAAACAATGTGAAAACAATACAATATTAATAATATCATATTTCATAACATTTATTTATTTTTATAAAATGTATATAAATATTATGTTTTATGTTAAAATTGATCGAGACCGAAGCATGTTCTTTGAACTCAAGTATTGTTGTTCACTACAACTGAAGAACAACTTAGATTTGATGTATATCGAGAAAAATACGTGCGTTTGTTGGGATACCCCTATTTTAATATAATCAAATATTTACTAATATTTCTATAATTGAATAAATCATATTTTAATTTCATTTTACCACTCACTCCATGTAATTATTTTTTGGTAAGGCACAGTCAAATTAATATAATAAATTAACTTATCAAAGTATCAATGATGAAACTAACCCTCAAACTTAATAAATTAATCAAACTAAAATAAGATCCAAGTTTAATAAAATTAAAATCCCATGATAATTAAAAAAATCGCAAATGTAAAACATTTTTAAAATAAAATCCCAAGTTCAAACCAGAAAAACCAGAAAATCAAACCCGAAATACGGTTTTTGTTACATAAAAACTAAGAGCTGAAGTTTTAGGTTTGGGTTTGGTTTCAACCGAAACCGATCCATGTTCACCGTTAGGTTACGGTAAATATAGTGAGGAAGCGTTGTTCGGTTGTATTCCTTCAGGTGGAGGGCTTTGTGATAACAGTCTTCCTATGCGCTTCATTGCAATGCTCGATACCCTCTCCAACTGTAGAAGCACATAAATCAATCACACGTACGATATAAACTTGCTATTTATGCTTTCGAATGAATAATTAAATGAATACACATGCATGAATAAACATGTTTATACTTTATTAAAACAAAAAGATTCATCCAGCAATCAGTTTTTAGTGGTGGCTAAATGCCTATGATACAAAAGTAATTAGTTTTTAGTGTGACTAAATGCCTGTGATACAAAGAAAGTACTGTTACACTCATAAATAATTAATCAAAGCAGTCGTGATTCACAATTATTTCATCTATTACAGTCATAATATGAAATATATAGAAACATTCTAACATCATTAAAAGCAATTGTTACAGCTACAACACATGCATTCTCATATTATGATGTTTTGTTATATTTAATTGATAACATTCTTATTTTGATTGTTGGATATCACATAATCACTTTGAGAACCCATATACTTTATAATGCCCAGCAAACAAAATCAAATAGAAAACCAAAACCAAATCATGCAATATATAATAATTGAGCAATTACTTGAAAATGGAATTAAATAAAATAAATAAAATTCAATAAATGCTAAGATTACTATCATATATATGTACCTCTTTTTTCAATTGGGCATTTTCGTAACGAGTCTTTTGTTCGTCAGCAAGAACATCGGCGGGAAGGCCACCACCACAAGCCTTACACATCGCGCCCAAGGTTTCTCTCATTGCAATGTTTTCTCTTCGAAGCTTATCATTCTCAACCCTTAGCACCAAATTAACATCGACATCATTTTTCACCTGCCAAAATTCATTGTTAAACTTGATCAAAGTGTGCATTAGTGTGTGTTTATGTGTTTATATGGAAGCAGAGAAAGACATCCAAACCTTCATTTGTGTTCTTCGATTTTGAAACCAAAACTTGACCTGATTAGCATCTAAACCCAAGTCGCGACTTAATCTGGATCTAGTTTTTTCATCTGGGTGTTGACAATCCTCAAACGCTCTGCAATTCCCGATCCACAAAACAATATCAAAACAAAAAATTCACGTCGAAAATGCATCAAAATAACAAAGGAAAAAGGAGTTGTAGAATTTTACGCTTCAAGGATCTGTAGTTGTTCCGCTGTATGGCGATGGTAGCGTTTCTTTTCACGATTTGGATTGGAGTTCCTAGAGTGGTCCCCACCACCACCACCTGCTCCTCCACTAGCGCTTACCTTTGTCATCTACAAATCAAACAACACAAAAAAATTATGGTAAACCTTTAGCAACACACAAAAGAATACTTTCTGGTGAAGTAATAATTAACTTAAAATTTAGCTACTTTGTATGTGTAGTAAAAATAGTGTTGATCCTTATTATATAAAACCTCTAAAACACAAAACAAGATCACCGGAGAAGAAGTTTTGACTTTCTGAGGAGATATTACATAAGGGAAACTGCTAAAAATTTAAAGGGATAATACACAGACAACATGAAATTGCATGTGAAGAGAGAGAAAAGAGAATATTTGGGGAGAGAATAATTAAATGCAGAAAAAATGTGAAAGGGTGAAGAAATTAGGTAGTGCATACACAATTGCACATGTAAATGAGTTGCGTCTTTTTGAGCTTTTAAGGTTGTTTTATTAATAGAATTGAACCTTCTAAATGCAAGTTTGGTTTTAAGGTTCTTAAACATTTGTAATAGTTAATTAATCCAAGTCCAATTGATGTTCTTTTTTTTTTTTTCATGTTTGAATAAAATTGAAACTATAAACCTTCATGCAACAGAACATCAATTGTTTATCTCTAATGGTTATAATATATTGTTCTTGATATTGATATTGGACCCCTTGTAGTATATTGATTTATTTGAATCTGTAGGTTTAATTATTATGATCGTTAACATGATCCATTGAAAAAACTTTAAAGTTAAGTTTTATTAATGTTATGGTACTGGCATTAACTTTTATTATGTATTTGTAATAATTTGTATGCAAATTTATAATTATATAGAGAACTTTTTTTTATTTATACTTTAAAACCTTTTATTTAATTGGTACGTAAATTTATTTGCTGTTTGATTAAATAAAATTTTTAGTTTGTAGAAAAATTTATTTTATTACATATTTAATGTTATTACTTTTGTCATTTTAAATAAAATATTGTATAAATAATAGGTATAATACTAGATAATATATCGAATTTAACTTTATTTATTCATTTGTTGTTTTACTTAAACTTTAGGGGTTATCGGTTTATGTTCGGGGGTGATTATTAATATTTCGTGATTAAAATCATAAATAAATTTGTTGCCAAAAATCACTTTTCTACCATAAATGTTTTATCATAGTGTCTTTTCTATAAAATATTAAATCTAAAAACTCTTTTTTTTCCAACACTTTTGAAAATGTATTTTTATGAAAGTTAATTTACCAAAACAAAAATCCAATTAAATACCTCTTAGTTAAATAAAATTGATGTCAACTCATGTAACTAAGACTTTCGTAATAGTGTTCTTTATTTGTGAAAATATATCAGAAATCACTCTAAAATAATATCCTAGTAATTGTATTTATATTTAAGGATGTATAATACATGTTAAATATATCAATAGTTTTTTACATATACATATATATATATATATATATATATATATATATATATATGTAGAAAGAATATGGTTCGAGAGAGTACCACCCTTATGCAGCGCACCAGAAGGTACCACCTTTAAAAAAACTTTTTTTAAATTTTTTTTTCATAAACGTGTTTTAATTAACGTTATGAAGATCATATGTAAATTTCGCATACATTCACATCTCTTAGCTCCTAAAAAATGATGTGAACACACACTTACATAATTTTGAAGACATGTGAACTTGCATTAATGTGATTCGTGTTTTCATGCACTTAGAGTGTTCGGATTTGCTTGAAATTTACATATGATCTGGGTAATGTTAATTAGAACATGTTCATGAAAAAAAATTTCAAAAAAATTACTTTTAAGGGTGGTACGTTCTGGTGCGCTGCATTAGAGGTGATACTCACTTGAACCTAAATTTATATATATATATATATATATATATATATATATATATATATATATATATATGTATGTTTATGTATTTAAATACATAAAAAAATGTAGAAACTTGATTTTAACATTATGAATCACAACTTTTGTATGGAATTATTAATTTTTTTGTTAAAATATATATTTACGTCAAGATGAATATTTAAAAGTATTGCGATACTATATATTTAAATTAATAAGAATGAAATGTATCTAATTAATATGAAAATATTCCAACTAAATTATAGGTGTACGTTTAAATTTTATTAATTTATTGAAATAAGAGGTTTACAATTTATTTCATACAGTAATTAATTCATTACCTTATTTATCTTAAACTAATAAATGAAAAAGACTAAACAAAATTTAATTTTTTAAATTTACTTGTTATTGTGGTGCTATACAAGGAAAAGAAAAGCAAGAAATCAAAAATTTGTGTTAGTGACGTGTAACACGATTTGTTTTGTTTTATTAAAAAATAAATTTTTTTTTAATTTATCGTATTTATGATCTCTTTATCATCCAAACTCACAAAAATTCTACTAAAAACTTTAAATAATTGTTTTATTTTTTTGGTATATTATGAAAAAACCAACACGTTTTCATTTTTTTTTTCTCTCTATGTTATTTTTTTGCATAAAAATCCTCAAGTTAATTTTAAATTTTGGTTTGGAGAAATTTAGACATTAGATCATGATCTTTAAAATTTAATGATAATAATAACAGTAATAATAATGATACAGGAAGATTTAACTAAAAAACTTACACACATCACACATGTATGTAATTAAAAGACAAAATTTTTATTTGCCCAAATATGTAAATTGATAACTGATAATAATAATAATAAACATGTATTTCAGTTTTCATCATAGTGTAATAAGTGAAAGGAAAAAAATTATTTTTAAATCTTTTTATAAAAATCAAACTATGTAAATATGTAATACACATATATCTAACCTTGTTAAGCATAATAAGTATGAAATATTTAATACTAAACAGGATAATCTTATTTTCAATAAAACCTTCTTCATTAAAAAATTCATATTAGTGTTATTTTTATTTTATAAAATAAGTTGATAATTCTTTTATTTTAAAAATAACTAGATTTTTTTGTCACGCATTTCGACGAATTCAATAGAAAACATAAAATTTAATATAAAGATAATAAAGAAAAATCCAAAATATAATAATCATTAAGAAATGAAAATCACAAAAATTAAATATTACTATGATAAAGTTACAATAAAAAAAATAACATTAATAGATGCATATTTTTTGGGAAAATAAATGTCAGTTAACATATGTAGTGTATCTTAGATGCCACATTTATTAATAGAATATAAAAAATTTGTTTAATATAACATAGTATTATCTTAGGAAACCATATAAAATCAAAAAAAAAATATAATAATAATAATGTATATATATTTATAAATACTAATAAGAGAGTAACTAGACTCGTTTTTTTGTGAATCCAAGTGTCATCACCATGAATCTGCACGTGACATTTATAGGTTTTTAAAATTAATGATATAATTTAAATTATATATATCGGAATCTAATATAATATACTTTTAATTTCAAATCAAACAGAATCAAACAAAATATAATAATGTACTAATTTATTAACTATAACATAATATAATAAAAGTTTAAAAAATAGAGCAAATAATTACTATTCATATATATTTAGAAATATATAAAATAAATAGGTTATAATAAATAATAACATCATTCTATATACTTTTGATTAAAAAATAATATTTATATACTTGCCTTTTAATCAATTATATTTTATATATATTAAAAATATTCGCGTAATACGCGGGTAATAAACTAGTATATATAATAAATGTGAACATAAAATGACATTTTCCTTTTTATGTTTCACCAGAAAAGATAAACACAATTTTTTAAAAAGGTAAATAAACTCTACTATTATTTAATAATAAAAGATAAATACAAGTATTATGTCATAATGATAAATACATTATAGTAGTTTTTAACCTATGAATATCAATTTGTAATAAAATATATAAATATTATCATTACACAAAAATTAAATCCTCAATTTATATAAACTATATTATATTAAATTAAAAATAATCAGTCTATAAAATACATAATAAACAACTACTTTTTTATCAATTTATAAAGTTTGAAAAATAATATTTATGGTAATTATAATAATATTATTATATCATTTTAAATAATTGATAATTGATAGTTGTTTTAGTTATTTATATTTTATTAGAAATATACACGTAATACGTGGATCATAAGCTAGCATAATACTTTTCCATATAATACATTGTAAATTTACTATTAAATGATACTTTCAAAATAAAGAAAACACAAATATTTTGTATCATTAATGCTATTAATTTAGGTAACAACATCAACATTTTAAACTCTTTGTTAAATGAAAATGTTAGCTATTTCGTCATTTAACCTTTATTTTATTATAATTCTAAAATACTAATATAAATTTAGAAATATGTAAACTAAAAAATAAAAAATAACACATTGTACAAAATAGTAATACTTTATTGGAAACTTCAATAATATATTTCAAATGTTATTAATTGAATTCGAAAGATATCATCGCCTGGGTTACCCATATATTTCAGTAAATTGTGATAATAATAACAATTATTAAATAGTTAATTACAAAAGCGTCACTTTCAACTTTTACAATTAGATTGATATCATCAAACACTATATACCATGCCATCGGTTCTATTTCTATATATACAATAAGTTGAATCGATATCTATATATACAATAATTATGGGAGAATTTCATATATATACCCCTCTTAAACTTTAAGATATCATATCACTACAAAAATTTGGGCT
This sequence comes from Centrapalus pauciflorus, assembly GCA_020465985.1. Classification (NCBI taxonomy): domain Eukaryota; kingdom Viridiplantae; phylum Streptophyta; class Magnoliopsida; order Asterales; family Asteraceae; genus Centrapalus; species Centrapalus pauciflorus. Next base: position 26,430 of record JAANYP010007854.1, on the reverse strand, counting down.
TTAGTGGCGACAAATGTCGCGGCTAATACCCGAAAATGTCGCCACTAAATGTTCAACACTAAAACCCAAGGGTTGCCACTAGAAATGTCGTTGCTAATACGTGTCGCCACTAAAGCCTAATGTCGCTGCTAATACTGTCGCCACGTACTAATGCTTATCTTATTTTATTTTTAATTTTTTAAATAATTCATAAACCTGATATATATATATATATATATATATATATATATATATATATATATATTTATTTATTTATTTATTGTAACCTGCTATTATATATAAATTCAAACAAACTAAATATTATAAATATATACAATACTTCAAATATCATATATACCTAATTTTAATTATTAATATCACATATATCCTTTTAAACATCATTAATATCATATATACCCAAATTCATTAATTTAATTATTTTAAAACTCATAATTAATATTACTTATTAATTATTGACCATTATACCCTTATTTATTTATCCTCTTAACTAAATTAATTTCATAATACATATATATATCCAATTAAATTAGTTCTTAATATTATATCCCGCATAGTAATCATATATAATTTATTTTGTAAAAACTTTACAATATAAATTTATGATCTTAAAACAAATAATATTTACAATATAATTATTGCAAAACTTTGGTTTGTTTAAAAAAACTAACTTCTTTACTAATGAAAATAACCCTATATTTATAATAAAAAATTCAATTTACTAATAATATACAATTTTCATCTGGTAATTTTAATATTAAATATTTTCTCGTTACTAAGTATTAAAGAGATTATTATAAAACTGAACTGGGATAATATGTATGTGTGTGTGTGTGTCTATATGTATATGGAGAGGTTCTTTTAAGAACCTCAAAGATGGTAAGAACTTAGGAACCTTTTAAAGCCCTTGATCAAAAGGGTATTTTTGGAATAAAAAAAAATATTATTTTTCTTTCTCCACTTTTTTTTATTGTATGCATCTCTTTTTCACTTTCTCTCCCTTATTTTTTTTTCATTTCATTTTCTCTTTCTTTTATGAGAACTGATTTTAATAGTAAAAAAACATTTTTCATAGAACAACTATTTTTTCTGTATAGAAAATTATTCAATTGCTAAAAAATTAACGTATTCGATATAGAAATATTATGTGTCGATATAGAATGTTATATAATTATATATCTTTTTAACGTATTCGATATAGAAATATCTTTTTGGATCAAACAAATGATGAAACATTTCGATAATTTTTTTGATCAAAAAATGATGAACCATTATGATTTTTGATTTCTTCAAACAACGATAACCATCTGGTATTAATTTTGTTTTTATAAAAAAAATGACGAACCATTTTGATTTTAATTTAATATTTTTGATAAAAAACGATAAACATTTATGATTTTTGATATTTTCAAAAAAGAACCATTCTGATTTTAATTAAACGTAGATAAAAAAATCAATACAATTTTAATTTTTTTATTAAAATACAACAAACCAATTGTAATTTAATTTTTTTAACTAAAAAGCGATGAACCATTTCAATTCTTGATTTTTTTCAAACCATTTAGAACTAAAATTTTTATTAAGTATTTGCAATGAAGAAACTACGAAGCATTTTGATTATATACTTTTTCCAAACGAAAAAAAGCTTCAACACGTCGTCATTTTGAATTTTTTTGAATGGAGAAAGAAATAAATCATTTCAGTTTTATATTTTCCGAACGAAAAAACTACAACTAGATTTATTTTTATTTTTCTTAAATGAAAAAATAATAGAGAAAGATTTGGATTCTCAATAAATAATTGAAAAAAAATGAACCAGTTATACCATATAATAATCTTAAATAAATAATTGTATTAATATATAAAAAAAACTAACATTAATAATAACAATAAACATACAAATAAAAATTAATGATTAAAACAAAAGGAATAAAAATTAAAATGTTATGTTTGGATAATTAAATTATAAAAAAGAAAAAAAAAATACTAAATATATATATGAAAAGTATGAAAGTTACATAAATGGTCCCTGAAAGTTTGAAAATTACATAAATGGTCCTTGAAATTCAAAAAGACCAAAATATAATACAAGACTACTGTAAAAAATCACACATAATCTATTTAGAATGTTATGTTTCTTATACATTTCATATATTTTTATGTTTTTTACACATTTCTATATCTTTTTATGTAGATTAACATTACTATTCAATGCGTTTTTGATGCATTTTATATCAGTTGCATACCAAGTGTTTGATAAAATGTCTAAATGAAATCTTCTTTTTTGTTTCAATTTGTTTTTGGCATATTTTATCATGTAATCTACATATAATATATATTACTTGACATTTTACACGACATTCTACGTAGATTGCATGACATTCTACGTAGATTGCATGTTATTCTACATAGATTGGTATATCTTATCATGGAATCTACGTAGAATGCATGTTATTCTATGTAGATTGGTATATTTTGTTTCAATGTGTTTTTGGTATATTTTATCATGTAATCTACGTATAATATATATTACTTGACATTCTACGTAGATTGCATGCCATTCTACATAGATTTCATGACATTCTACGTAGATTGTACATAGAATATGTTCGTCGATGCTCTACATAGAATATGACAGATTCATTTTTCATGTTTTATAATGAAGATTATTTGTAAGATATTAGATTTATAATGAATGTAATAGTTATTAGATGTTTAACGTGATAATCTACGTAGATTACATGATAATCTACATAGAATATAATACAAGACTACTTGTAAAAAATCACACATAATCTATGTACAATGTTATGTTTCTTATATATTTCATATATTTTTATGTTTATTATACATTTCTATATCTTTTTATGTAGATTAACATTACTATTCAATGTGTTTTTGATATATTTTATATCAGTTGCATACCAAGTGTTTGATAAAATGTCTAAATGAAATCTTCTTTTTTTAGTTTCAATGTATTTTTGGTATATTTTATCATATAATCTACGTAGAATATATGATATTTGACATTTCTACACGACAATCTACATAGATTGCATACCATTCTACGTAGATTGCATGACATTCTACGTAGATCAGCTCTGAAACACTAATACACACACACACACACACACACACACATATATATATATATATATATATATATATATATATTGTTAGATATTATATTTCGATCTTGTGGATCTCTTTTGTAATAATTATTTAGTTTATGTTTAGTCTTGTAATGTTTTACTTTGTTAGTTTATGTCTTTTATAAAGTTCAAGGACCAAATGTGACTATCCTTGAAAGTTAATTAAAGGAGCCTACACATAGGCTCCTAGGGTTGTAATTCGTTTACACGGTTGAAACAATTGAGAAATAGAGAGAGAATATTCAGCCGCCATTTCATCATCTTCTCCAACATTCCTTTTGTTCCTAATCATTACACAATTATTGAGTTTATATTCTTCTTGTGAGTGATATTAGAACATTTTGTGTGCTGATTACTTTTGGCAATACATTACAACAATTGGTATCAGAGCTCAAAGAGGTGGATTTCAACTTCTCAAAATCGGATTCTGCTGGGTTTTCTCATCTTCATCGTGTTCTTCATCATTCTTCTCGGTTAGATATTCTTTTTAATCATTTTTTGCTGTTTTTGTGTTGTTATTGTCATATAATCATCACATTATCCTTTCCTAATGATTTAGAGCTTATTAGGTTCAATCTTAACATCAAAATCATCCAAAAATCTACTATTATTGAACTTTAAAAAAGATGGGTTTTCTTGAGTTTTTGGTCTGTTTTTAAGGATTTTTAAGTGTTTTGGTACATTTTAAAACCTAAAAAGTGTTTAAAATAGTTTTCCAATCATTTAGAAACAATTTTAGGCCATAAATCTGCTCATTTTGAAGTCTGGTCTGTTAGTGAAATATTGAATATCTGCTGTATTTCGGACCATCCCTGTAGCACTTCGGACCTTATTTCGGACTACTTCGGACCTCACTTCGGTCCATTTCGGACCAATTTTAAGAGTACGTCGGACCATCATATTGCCCCTTTCGGACCCTGTTTCGGTCCCATCCGAACTTCGGACCATCCGAAGTCCAGATCAGGCAATTTAATTTCCTTAATTTGTCTTGTGCATTCATTTGTCTTTTCATTTCGGACCATTTTCAATTTCAGACCAACCGAATCCGGACCATCCGAATTTGGTGTTCCATCCTGAAATTTTCCTAAGTGTTCCACCGAATTTGACATTGTTCACCCGAATCCGGACCATCCGAATTCGGTTCCTTCATCCTTAGGTCCCATCCGAAGTAAGCGTTGTTCAACCGAATCCAGTCCATCCGAATTCGGTTCAACCTCCATCCATCATCCTAGACTTGGTCCATCCGAACCACTGTTCATCCGAACTCGGTTCTCGTCCGTAGCCACTGTTCATCCGTAATCGGCTACTGTCCGAACTCACATACTCATCCGAATTCGGTTACATCCGAAATCAGCACCTTCATCCGAATCAGTACCATCCAGTGTACTATTCATCCGCAGTCCAGTCCATCCGATTCAAGTTTCCACCTTCAAGATCTTATTTGTTCAAATCAGCACCCGCAATCATGTCTCGTGAAGCTCTAGTACTCGGATCCGAGAACAGACCACCTGTTTTGTATCCTGACAAGTATGAACAATGGAAGTCCCGGTTCCTAAAGTTTGTCGGTATGCAACTCAACGGAAACCTTATGCTTCAATCCATATCTGAGGGCCCGTTATTTACTATCGGGAAATCGCGGCTAGACCCAAGGCTGACCCCCCTGTTCTCGCATCAAAGGTTGAAAGGGAACCTACAAATGTTGCCGAGCGAGACAGGCAGCATGCCGATAAGAGGGCTGAGTATCTGATCTATCACGCCCTCCCCACTGATATCTTAGTCGGAGTAGACAACAAAATGTCAGCTAAAGAAATGTGGGACGAGCTAGAAGTGCAAATGCTGGGGGCAGATCTGGATGACCGAACGAAAATTGAGGAAGCTAAGGCTAAGTTCATCGAATTCCGAGCCAAAGAAGGGGAGTCGCTGCAGGCTACGTTTACTAGGTTCTGTGCAGTCCTAAATGAATTAAACAAACTGCACTTCAAAAAGGACAAGGATGACATAAACATCCAGTTCTTTTCAGCCTTGGCCCCCGAGTGGCAGATTGCATGCCGGGCCACACGACGAGTCCTGAATATTCCCGAAGTATCGATCAATGTCGTCTTTAAAGAGCTGAAAAAGAATCAGGGTGATGTGGATCAACAGAAACAGATGGCAAATCAACTCGCATCTTTGCTGCTATCTGCTGACACCGACATCAAACCCAATGATTCCCTAGCCTTGAGCTCCAACACGAATATTCCCACCGCCTCTTTTGCACAATGTTCATCTTCGTCACAGTATAGATATGCTTCTCCTCCGCATGAGGTAATGGATGAGGAAGAAGTCGTTATTCAATAACAAATAGCCTTGTGGACAAATCGTCCCCAACAACGACGTTTTTCCAACAAGACTAACAATCAGCTCCGCTATGACACCGGTTCGTGGAGGTACTCAGATGACAGAAGGGATAAACGACGCGATGATTATCGTCAGGATGACTATCGCAGGGATGACAGGGATGAAAGGCGATACGACGACAGACGCGACTATCGAGATGATCGTCGTTATGAAAGGCGAGACGATAGGCGTGATGATCGTAGGGATGACCGCCGAGACTATGATCGAAGGGACGATCGTCGTGATGACCGCAGGGACGACAGAAGAGAGTATGATCGTCGAGATAAAAGGAGAGATGAAAGCCGAGAACCTCGCCGCGCCGACAAGAGGCCGGTGGAAAGGAGGGATGACAGACCCAGAGTCGATGAACCGAAAGGCGCCGAAGAGCGTCTCTGTTATAAATGTGGGAAACCGGGCCACTTTGCTCGGGAATGTAAAAACAAGTTTGACAGGGACGTCGGCTACTATGAGCGGAAGTTGGAAGCCGCTAAGAAATGAACCGATGCCATGGCTCTCGTCGCCCAGGAAGACTATTGGGATGCTGAAGATACCGACGAAGAGGATGATAAGGGAAAGAACTGCTATATGGTTGATCGTCTGGGATTCTATCACTATGCCACTTCAACTGCTTCAGATTCAGATAGTGCTGATGACGGGGAGACAACGACAAATCCACCAGCATGTCTGATGGCCAAATCCGACGATCCCGAATGTTCATCATCCGGTTCAGAGACACGAGAGGTATATTCCTGTTACATTCAAAAGCATGTAAATAAATTATCTGTAAATAGTGAATGTACATTGCACACACATATACTTGATTTAGAAGCTAGGTTAAACGCTGAAACTGAAAAGTGTGTGCAGGCTGAAGATCTAGCCCAAACCTTAAAAGAGTCGTCTGAATTATATCAATCAAAGTGGTTAACTAATCATAATGTGATAAAACAGATGCTAATAGAAAAGGTAGCTGTTCAGGATAGGAATATATATCTTGAATCTTCTATGGATAAGTTATCTAATAAAAAACTCTCTTTAAAAGTAGAAATATCTGTACTTTCAAAACAATTAGAGACCGTAAGTATGAAAATATAGACAGTTTAGAAAAATATAAAATGATAGAAGAAAGAATAAGTTTGTACTCACGAATAAAGACCCTTGACGATGCATTTTTAAAAAGGGGTCAAACTGAACAAACTATTCACTTGAATCAGCCCAAAAAAACTAGGTTTTACCATTCTAAACAAGGAATCAGTTTTAAAAATCCTAAATATTTGGAAAAGGCTCAAAGAGTTTTACCTTTATTTTATGACATGAATTATATGGGAGCTGGACTTAAATCTTTCTTTTTTGAGTCATCAAAAGAAGTTTTAACCCAAGAAGATGAGAAACGTGTTGAAAATAAACAAAAACAAATACCGTTTCAATATGAAGAACTTAACGAGAGTTATCCTTCTAAAGGTACCTACTTTAGAGGAAGACTTTTTGTTAAGTTATTCCGAAGCCGAAATGAAAGCAGAACCTGTAAAACCAATTCCTCGACTTTATTTTCCTACAAAAGTTCTTCAACATCAAGTTACTGTTTTAGAAAAGGAATTAAAGTCAACTCAAAAGAAAGCTCTTTAGTTTCAAGAAGCTCTTCTTAAGAGTGAAGAAAAATTGGTAAATCAAACTTTTCAACAATCTGTAGAATTAACTGTCTACAGAGAAAAAATTGACATGGTTTCTCAAACATTGAAAGATTTATTAAAAGAACCAACAGTTTCTCATCCCAACAAAATCCCATTTGTGTCATCCAACAAAGGCAAAACTCAAACTGAAAATTTTTCTATCATTTATAAAGGTGAGTGCTCAAAACCTTTTAAAGCTGAGGTTTCTAAAAAGACTCAGATTCAATCCAAGTCTTTTAAGAAACCCACTCATCAACAAAAAGAAAAAAACTGTAAAGTCTAAATCTTCCATGCATACTGACTCTCATCGTTTTGTTCCTACAGATTGTGTAAGAAGAGTCCCTAAAACCACCATGTAGGATTTTTCAAGTTTTTTTGTGAAGAAGGCTGTAATGCCATTTGAAATTGTTTCTAGAGATAGGATGCCTGTAATCTCAGAAAACAATGTGTGTAACGATGTAACGAATTCTTCTGTTTGTTTAAAACTCTTTCAGTGAATTGTTTAATTTATGTCCAACTCATTATAGACGTCAGGTTCCTGAAATGAATGCTTTTGTGCCATATCCTGCTAAAAGAATTCGCAAAAAGAAAATAAAAAATGTTGCATCATCAGCCTCAAAGAAAAATGAGACTTGTCCTTTACCGAGGCCCAAAACCAAAGCAAAGGTCAAAAAGGCCTCAAAAAGCCAAAAACCAAGGGTAATTTCATCGCCTAACTGCTAAATGGGTTCCTAAAACTGCACACGTGCCATATACACCTGGAACTCCTAATAAAAAGGGACCCATATTGAGATGGGTACCCAAAGTTGTGTGATCTTAATGCAGATGGTTCTTGGTTACTTCTGATCAAGACCCGTACTTCACTGAATTGGCTTCTAGTTACCATAGACTAGGACCCGTTCTTCTGCTTGTCGGTTGTGCTTAAACCGACACGTTTGGCTTCTGTGCACACAACTCAAGACCCGATCTTATTTCATCATGTTTTCTGAACATCTCGGTTCATAACACGGTTTGATTGTCAATAAAAGATGGATGTGTTTGAATGCATATAGTTTTTCATTATATGAATTTATTTGTTTTTCAAGCTAAATCCATCTGGTATATGGATTCGGGTTGCTCCAAGCATATGACAGGGAGAAGAGAATTACTGTCCAACGTAGTTGAACAATATTGCGGGACGGTAAAATTCGAGAACAACCATCAGACTCATATAAAAGGATACGGAGATTTAGTCTTAAATAATCTAGTCATCAAACACGTTGACTATGTTGAGGGATTATCACATAATCTATTTAGCATAGGACAGCTCTGTGATAAAGGTCTAGAAGTAACATTTAGGGCTAAGAACTGCAATGTAAAGAGTATGGATGGCAAAGAAATCTTATCTGGTTCCCGTAACTCTAACCTTTACACCATAGACGTAGCCAAGCTCATAGTTAAGGATAGCATTTGCCTTTTATTAAAAGCCTCTTCAAAAGACTCTTGGTTGTGGCATAGAAGGTTATCCCACTTAAATTTTGACAATATCAACAAGCTGGCTGTGAAACAACTGGTTAAAGGTCTCCTAGAATTACGATATGAAAAAGACCATCTTTGTGGAGCTTGTGAGAAAGGAAAGATGAAATGATCATCTCACAAACCAAAACCCGAACCATCAACGAAAAGAGTATTGGAGTTACTTCAAATGGATTTATGTAGACCGATGAGGACCCAAAGCATAAATGGGAAGCGATATGTGTTGGTTATCGTTGATGACTACTCACGATGTACCTGGGTTAAGTTCTTGCGATCCAAGGATGAGACAACTCAAGAAATCATAGATTTTATAAAGAGTGTCGAGACCCAACAGTAACTGTCAGTTCAATCAATCAGATCTAACGGCACGGAGTTCAAGAATTCGGTAGTTGAGGGCTTCCTTCGATCCAAAGGTATTCAACATCATTTCTGCTGCTAGAACACCACAACAAAATGGAGTCGTGGAAAGGTGTAACCGTACCCTTGTGGAAGGCGCTCGTACAATGCTAACCTACTCAAAGCTACCTCCATTCTTGTGGGCCGAAGCCGTATCAACAGCTTGCTATACACGGAATCGCTCCATAATCTATAAGCGCTTCAATAAAACTCCTTATCAACTCTTTCTAAATAAAGTACCATTTATCAAGTACTTACGTGTATTTGGTTGCAGGTGCAATGTGCTGAATGATAAAGACAACCTCGGGAAGTTCAACGAAAAAGCAAATGAAGCGATCTTCATTGGATACTCATCCAACTCGAAGGCTTATAGTGCATTCAATACCCGAACCAGGACAATCAATGAAAGTGTACATGTCACATTTGATGAGTTGGCCGAACTGGCACCCGAAGTTGATCATACAGGATCACGCATTACACAAATGCCTGGAGACTCTTCTACTCACTCTACTTTTTTTTATCTTCCGATTTAGTTAATTCATTTGATCATTTTTACGTAGAATTTTTCGGTCCTAACGCTAATGCTTCTAATGTTGCTAATAATGTAGGTAATCCATCCAACAATTCAACTGCACCACAAAGTTAATCCGCTCCATCCTCATCCACATCATACCCTCATCCATCAACATCATCCACTGATACATCCGCAGTTGAATCTACTCCTGTAATACCCTCGCATATAATGCCAAATATCCTTCCTTCATCTGAACACTCGGAACTCGAACCGGAACCAGTGGTACCATCACTTGAAACCATTGACTATGAATCTTCATCCATCCCCACTTTAACCACTGAGATTCCATCCCGAGAACCCCTTCCACACGAGACTAAATGGACCCGAAGTCACCCAACCGATCAGATCATTGACGATGTTTCAACTGGTGTCCAAACACGTAGGGCGTCTGCTAATGAATGTCTCTTCGCATCATTACTTAGTATGATAGAGCCCGCGCGTGTGGATGAAGCCCTAACAGACCCAGACTGGATAGTCGCAATGCAAGAAGAACTCAACCAGTTTGAACAGCTCAGAGTATCACGGTTAGTTCCCAAGCCAAAAGACCGTACAGTTATCGGAACAAAGTGGATCTTCAAGAACAAACGAGATGAAAACGGTATTGTGATAAGGAATAAAGCGAGACTTGTTGCCAAAGGATACCGACAACAAGAAGGGATAGATTATGACGAGACCTTCGCTCCAGTTGCACAGATCAAAGCTATCAGAATCTTCTTGGCGTACGCGGCACACAAGGACTTCAAAGTGTACCAGATGGACGTCAAGACAGCCTTTCTTAACGGTGAACTTAACGAAGAGGTGTAAGTTGAACAACCACAAGGATTTGTTAACGCACATAAACCTGACCATGTTTATGTGCTAGACAAAGCCCTCTATGGTTTAAAACAAGCACCTCGCGCATGGTATGATAGTCTCTCAAATTTTCTTATCTCTACTGGTTTCAGCAAAGGTGTGGTGGACACAACTCTGTTCACGAAAAAGGAAGGCCCACACATAATGCTAGTTTATATATATGTCGACGACATTATATTTGGATCTACTGACAGTAACTTCTGTAAGGATTTTTCAGCCCTAATGGAGTCCATGTACGAGATGAGTATGATGGGGGGAAATGAATTTTTTCCTCGGATTACAAGTCAAACAACTTGAGAATGGGATTTTTGTGAACCAGTCGAAATATACTCTTGATATTCTCAAGAAGTATAAGTTAGACTCTTGCACGAGTATCGCAACTCCCATGGCCTCCAATTGTAAGTTAGACACCGATCCTTCTTGGAAAAGTGTCGATAATACAACTTACAGAGGGATAATAGGATCCTTACTGTATCTGACTGCCAGTAGGCCTAATATAATGTTTTCAACATGTCTTTGTGCTCGCTTTCAGGCCGACCCGAAAGAATCACACCTAACTGCGGTTAAACGTATTTTTCGTTATCTTAAGGGTACACCAGATCTTGGTCACTGGTATCCAAAGGGAACCTTTGATCTTACCGCCTCTTCAGATGCTGATTTTGCAGGTTGTAGAGTTGATAGAAAAAGCACGTTGGGAGGAATACAGTTCTTGGGAGACAGACCGGTGAGTTGGTCCTCCAAAAAGCAGAATTATGTTTCAACATCCACAGCTGAAGCTGAGTAAATAGCAGCTGCAAGCTGTTGCTCTCAAGTGCTGTGGATGAGAACACAATTACGCGATTATGGATTCTCACTCACCAATATCCCAATTTACTGTGATTCTCGAAGTGCAATTGCCATTTCTTGCAATCACGTGCATCACTCTCGAACAAAACACATAGATATCAGGTATCATTTTATTAAAGGTCATGTAGAAAAGGGAACAATTGATTTATATTTTGTTGGCACAGAATATCAACTTGCGGATATCTTTACTAAAGCTTTAGGCGAACCTCGTTTTCAGTTTTTAGTATCCCATATCGGCATGTTGAATCCGCCTTCCAATTGAATATCAGATTTTGTCTTAAATAATTCTATTTCAATCTATCATGTTTGAAATTCCTTTATTTTAGAAAATATCTGTTATTTAAATTTAAGGATTATGTCACAAAATTAAAATTCAATATTTCCTTATCTATGTACATCTTTAATAATTAATGATCCTGACAAATTGCTGTGAGAATTGTTCATCACTGAGTGGAACACAAATTTAATCCAGGAAACATGGAACCCGCAGTCGTACTTACCATACCACATCCCCCCATTCCCAACAACAATGCCCAATTACCCGAAGAATTTATTCTTCCGCAAGCTGAATTCGTTGAGTTCATGCCACATAATTGGCAGCTTGATGTGTCCATCCTCACCCGAGAACCCGAAACACTAGCCTTCGATATCCTGACAAACCACCTGTTAGACATTTAATTTCGATCATATGGAGTTATTTTGTAATAATTATTTACTTAGCATTTAGCTTTGTATTTATTTCCTTGTTATTTATTTCAATGTAAAAGTCTAGGGGGCAATTGTGTCAATGCCCCATAGTTAATTAAATGAAGCTATAAAGCTTCTAGGGTTGCTTTTTGTAAAGACACGGTTGAAAACATTGAATATACTACAGCCGCCACTTTTGCATATTCTCTCAAACATTCATATTGTCTTCTTCATCATTTCCTAATTATTGAGCATAGTTTCTTCTTGGGATTTGATAAAGAGTTTATAAAGGTGCTGAATATTACGGGAATAGTGTTTTACAATTGGTATCAGAGCCCAAAAGGTGGATTTCAACTTCATTCTCACGGATTCTGCTGGGTTTTCTTATTGTTCTTCGTGTTCTTGATCCTTCCATTCGGTTAGATCATTTTTTTCTCTGTTTTTCCGTGTTTTGTGTTATTATAGTCTTATAATCATCACAATATCAACATATACTGATTTCTAGCTTATTCTATTCCATATTTCCATTAATATAATCAAGAATCGGTATTTTAAAAAGCTTAAAAAATATGGGTTTTTAAGGGGTTTTAGCTTGTTCTTCACTGATTGTTACGTGTTTTGGGTTATTTTAAATCATCACAAGTGTTTAAAATAGTTTACCAATCATTTAGAAACTTTTTAGGCTTTAAATCGGATAAAATAGTCTTCTGAACTGTTCTGCCTTAGAAAATCTGCTAAAACCTGCTGTATTTCGGACCATTCACTGTAGCATTTCGGACCAATTTAGATCCCAATTCGGACCATATATAATTCTAGTTTGGACCTCATTTCGGTCCATTTCGGACCAATCTTAGGTGTATTTCGGACCATCTTGTGCCAAATTTCGGACCCTCCTTCGGTCCCATCTGAACTTCGGACCATCCGAAGTTCAGATCAAGCATCCTCATTTTCCCATTTTGGACTTGTGCTTAAATTTTTAAATTTTCACTTCGGACCATATCCATTTCGGACCACCCGAACTCGGACCATCCGAATTCGGTCCCCTACCTAGACATTTTCCTAAGTGCCTGTCCACTGTTCACCCGAATTCGGTCCATCCGAATTCGGTTCCATCACTTCATCCGAACCACATACTGTTCATCCGAAGTACCCTATCCGAAGTCTTCACTGTTCATTCGAATCCGGTTCATCCGAATTCGGTCCATCAGACTTCGTACCATCCGAATTAGACGCCATCCAAATTAGGTCTCTCATCCGAACTCACACTTCATCCGAATTTGGTCTTTGCCATCTAAAATCATGCCCATCCGAATTACTGTTCACACGAACTCCAGCCATCCGAATTACTATTTCATCCGAAATCAGTCTGTTATCCGAATTAGCACCATCCACAGTGCTATTCTTCCAAAGTCCAGCCCATCCGTGTCAAGTTTCCACCTTTAAGATCTTATCTTTTTCATCAACACCAAAATCATGTCTCGCAAAGCTCTCGTACTCGGATCTGAGAACAGACCACCTGTTCTCTATCCCGATGAGTATGAACGATGGAAATCCCGGTTCCTAAAATTTGTTGGAATGCAACCTCTTGGGAATTTAATGCTTCAATCCATCTCCGAGGGTCCCGTCATCTACTATCGGGAAATAGCAGCCAGACCTGAGGCTTACCCCCTGTCTTAGCCTCCAAAGTTGAACGAGAACCGGCTAATGACGCCGAGAGAGACAGGCAGCATGCAGATAAGAGGGCGGAATATTTGATCTATCAGGCCCTCCCCACTGATATTCTCGTTGGCGTAGACAGTAAAATGTGGGATGAATTGGAAGTCCAAATGCTGGGGGCAGATCTCGATGATCGTGCCAAGATTGAGGAGGCGAAGGCTAAGTTTACAGAATTCCGAGCCAAAGACGGAGAATCTTTGCAAGCTACGTTTACAAGGTTTTGTGCGGTCCTGAATGAATTAAACAAACTGCACATCAAGAAGGACATGGATGACATCAACATCCAGTTCTTTGCAGCCCTAGCCCCCGAGTGGCAGATCGCATGTCGGGCCACGAAACGAGTCCTGAACATTCCTGAGGTATCCATCAACGTCGTCTTTAAAGAGCTAAAGAAGTATCAAGGGGATGTGGATCAACAAAAAACTAATGGCGAATCAATTGGCATCTTTGCTGTTATCAGCCAATACTGGGATGAAACCGAATGATTCACTAGCCTTGATTACCAACACGAATGTTCCAACACCATCCTTTGCTCCAGGTTCATCATCATCGCAGTGCAGATATGCCTCTCCTCCACGTCAGGTATTTGATGAGGAAGATGCCATAATACAGGAATAAATAGCCTTGTGGACCAATCGTCTCCAACAACGACGGTTTTCCAACAAGACTAACAATCAACTCCGTTATGACACCGGTCCACGAAGGTACTCAGATGATCGAAGGGATGAATGTCGCGATGATTATCGCAAGGACGATTACCGGAGGGATGATCGGGATGAGAGGAGGTATGACGATAGACGCGACTACCGAGATGATCGCCGTTATGAAAGACGAGACGATAGGCGCGAGGATCGTAGGGATGACAGACGGGACTATGATAGGCAGGACGATCGTCGGGATGATCGTAGGGACGACCGCAGAGATGAGAGGAGAGAGCCTGAGAGAAGGGAAAGAAGGAGAGATGAAAGCAGAGAGCATCGCCGCGCCGACAAGAGGCCGGCGGAGAGGAGAGATGAACAGTCGAGAGCAGATGAACCGAAAGCCGCAGACGAGCGTCTATGTTACAAGTGTGGAAAACCGGGCCACTTTTCTCGGGAGTGCAAAAATAATTTTGAGAGAGACGTCGGCTATTATGAGAGAAAGCTGGAGGCCGCGAAGAAAAGAATCGATGCGCTGGCCATCGTCACCCAGGAAGATTACTGGGATGCTGAAGACACCGACGAGGAGGATGATAAGGGCAACAACTGCTATATGGTTGATCGTCTAGGGTTGGAGCACTGTGCCGTTTCCACTGCTGAGACTTCAGATCATGCTGCTGAGGGGGATACATTGAAAAATCCACCAGCATGTCTGATGACCACAACCGACGATCCCGAATGCTCTACATCCGGTTCTGAGACAAACGAGGTATATTCCTGTTACATTCCTGAACATGTAAATATTTTATTTGTAAATAATGAACGTACATTGCACACACATATTCTTGATCTACAAGCTAGATTAAATGCTGAAACTGCAAAGTGTGTACAGGCTGAACATCAAGCTCAAACATTAAAAGAGTCGTCTGAATTATATCATTCAAAGTGGTTAACTAATCACAATGTTATAAAACAGATGTTAATAGAAAAAGTAGATGTTCAGGACAGTAATATATATCTTGAATCTTGCATGGACAGGTTAACAAAAAAGAAAAACTCTCGTTAAAAGAAGAAATTTATGTACTTACAAAACAGTTAGATACGGTAAATATGGAAAATATAGACAGCTTAGAAAAATATAAAATGATTGAAGAAGAAAGGATAAGTTTGTACTCACGAATAAAAACCCTTGACGATGCATTTTTAAAAAGAGTTCAAACTGAACAAACTATCCACTTAAATCAGCCCAAAGAAACTAGGTTTTACCATTCTAAAAAAGGAATCGGTTTTAAAAATCCTAAATATTTGGAAAAGGCACAAAAATTTTAACCTTTATTTTATGACATGAATTATATGGGAGCTCGTTTTTAATCTTTCTTTTTGAGTCATCAAAAGAAGTTTTAAACCAAGAAAATGAGAAACGTGTTGCTCATAAAGAAAAAGAAATTTCTTTTCAATATGAAGAACTTAACGAGAGTTATCCATCTAGAGTACCCACTTTAGAGGAAGACTTCTTGTCAACTTATTCAGAAGCTGAATTGAAAACAAAAACCGTAAAATCAACTCCTCAACTTTATATTCCTGCAAAAGTTCTTCAACAACAAATCACTGTTTTAGAAAAGGAATTGAAGTCGTCTCAAAAGAAAGCTCTTGATCTTCAAGATGCTCTTCTTAAGAGCGAAGAAGAATTGGTAAATCAAACTTTTCAACAATCTGTGGAAGTAACTGTCTACAGAGAAAATTTTGAAATGATTTCTCAAAAGTTAAAAGATATTTCAAAAGAACAAACAGTTTCTCATTCTACCAAAATTCCATATGTGTCATCAAATAAAGGTAAGACCAAAGCTGAGACTTCTTCTTTCATTTATAAAAGTGAGTGTTCAAAATCGTTTAAAAATGAGTTTTCTAAAAAGACTCAGATCTAATCCAAGTCTTTTAAGAAACCCACTCACCAACAAAAAGAAAATTCTGTCAAGTCTAAATCTTCCATGCTTACTGACTCTAATCGTTTTGTTCCTACAGATCATATAAGAAGAGTTCCAAAAACCACCATGCTGGATTTTTCGAGTTTTTTTGTGAAGAAGGCTATAATGCCAAATGAACTTGTTACTAGAGATAGGATGTTTGTAATCTCTAAAGACAATTTGTGTAACAATGTGTGTGACAATGTGTGTAATGATGTACCGAATTCTGTTGTTTCTTTAAAGTACTCTTTCAGTGAATTATTTAATATATGTCCAACTCGCTATACGCGACAGGTTCCTGAAATGAATGCTTTCGTGCCATATCCTGTTAAACGAATTCGGAAATAGAAATAAAAAATGTTGCATCATTAGCCTCAAATAAAATTGAGACTTATCCGTTGCCGAGGCCCAAAACCAAAGCAACTGTCAAAAAGGTCTCAAAAAGACAAAAACCAAAGGCAATTTCAGCGCCTAAGGTTCCAAAGCCCAATAAATCCAATCTTCAATGGATTCCAAAGGGTTATGCATCCGGACCACACACAAATGCTAAATGGGTTCCTAACACAGTACACGTGCCATATAAATATGGAACTCCTAACAAAAAGTGACCCATATTGAGGTGGGTACCCAAAGTTGTGATATCTTTATGCAGATGGTTCTTGGTTACTTCTGATCAAGACCCGTTCTTCAATAATATGGCTTCTAGTTACCATAGACTAGGACCCGTTCTTTTGCTTGTCGGTTGTGCTTAAACAGACACGTTTGGCTTCTGTGCACACAGCTCAGGACCCGGTCTTAACTCATCATGTTTTCTGAACATCTCGGTTTAGAACACGGTTTGATTGTGAATTAAAAATGGATGTGTTTGAATGCATATAGTTTTTCATTGTATGAATTTAATTGCTTTTCAAGCGAAGTCCATTTGGTATATGGATTCGGGTTGCTCCAAGCATATGACGGGAAGAAGAGAATTGTTGTCCAACGTAGTTGAACAGTATTGCGGAACGGTAAAATTCGGGAACAACCATCAGGCTCATATCAAAGGATACGGGGACTTAGTTCTAAATAATCTGGTCATATAGGACGTTGACTATGTTGAGGGATTATCACATAATCTTTTTAGCATTGGACAGCTCTGTGACAAAGGACTAGAGGTAACTTTTAGAGCTAAGAACTGCAGTGTAAAGAGTATGGATGGAAAAGAAATCCTATCAGGTTCCCGAAACTCTAACCTATACACCATTGACGTAGCCAAGCTAATAGTGAAGGATAACATTTGCTTATTATCAAAAGCCTTTTCAAAAGACTCTTGGTTGTGGCATCGAAGATTATCCCATTTGAACTTTGATAATATCAACAAGTTGGCTGCAAAACAAATGGTTAAAGGTCTTCCTGAATTGCGTTATGTGGAGCTTGTGAGAAAGGAAAGATGAAACGATCATCTCACAAACCAAAACCCGAACCATCAACAAAAAGAGTATTGGAATTACTTCACATGGATTTATGCGGACCGATGCGGACTCAAAGCATAAACGGGAAACTATATGTGTTGGTTATCGTTGATGACTATTCACGATATACCTGGGTCAGGTTCTTGCGTTCCAAGGACGAGACAGCTCAAGAAATCATAGATTTTATCAAGAGTGTCGAGACCCAACAGCAGCTGTCAGTGCAATCAATCGGATATGATAACGGCACGGAGTTCAAGAACTCGGTAGTTGAGGGCTTCCTTCGATCCAAAGGTATTCAGCATCAATATTCTGCTACTCGAACACCTCAACAAAATGGGGTCGTGGAAAGGCGTAACCGTACGCTTGTGGAAGCCTCTCGTACAATGCTCACATACTCGAAGCTACCTCCGTTCTTGTGGGCAGAAACCGTATCAACAGCCTGCTATGCACAAAATCGCTTCATTATCCATAAGCGCTTTAACAAAACTCCTTACCAACTCTTTTTGAATAAAGTACCATTTATCAAGTACTTACGTGTATTTGGTTGCAGGTGCTATGTGCTAAACGACAAAGACAACCTCGGGAAGTTTAACGAAAAGGCGGATGAAGCGATCTTCATTGGATACTCATCCAACTCGAAGGCTTCTCGTGCATTCAATACCCGAACCAAAACAGTCAATGAAAGTGTGCATGTCACATTTGATGAGATGGCTGAACTGGCACCCGAAGTTGATCAATCAGGACCTCGCATTACTCAAATGCCTGGAGACTCTTCTAAAAACCCCATTTCTTTTTCTTCTTCTGATTTGGTTAATTTGTTTGATCCTTTTTATGTTGAATTTTTTGGTCCTAATGCTAATGTGTCTAATGTTGTCAATAATGTAGGTAATCCTTCCAGTTCAACTGCGCCACAAAGTTTCTCCGCTCCATCTTCATCCACATCATACCCTCATCCATCAACATCATCCACCGATACATCCGCAGTTGAATCGACTCCTATAATACCCTCACATATAATACCAACCATCCTTCCTTCACCTGAACACTCGAAAATCGAACCGGAACTAGTGGTACAATCATTTGAAACCATTGACCACGAATCTTCATCCATCCCCACTTTAACCACTGAGGTTCCATCCCGAGCACCCCTTCCACACGAGATTAAATGGACCCGAAGTCACCCAACAGATCAATTCATTGGTGATGTGTCAACAGGAGTCCAAACTCGTAGGGCATCTGCTAAAGAATGCCTCTTCGCATCATTCCTTAGTATGATAGAGCCCGCTCGTGTGGATGAAGCCCTAACAGATCCAGATTGGATAGTTGCAATGCAAGAGGAACTCAACCAGTTTGAACAGCTAAGAGTATGGCGGTTAGTTCCCAAACCAAAAGACCGTACAGTGATCGGAACAAAGTGGATTTTTAAGAACAAACTAGATGAAAACGGCCTTGTGATAAGGAATAAAGCAAGACTTGTTGCCAAAGGCTACCGACAACAAGAAGGGATAGATTATGACGAGACCTTCGCTCCAGTTGCACGGATCGAAGCAATCAGAATCTTCTTGGCGCGCGGCACACAAAGATTTCAAAGTGTACCAAATGGACGTCAAGACTGCCTTTCTAAACGCTGAACTTAACGAGGAGGTGTATGTTGAACAACCACAAGGCTTTGTTGACACACATAAACCTGACCATGTTTATGTGCTAGATAAAGCCCTCTATTGTTTAAAACAAGCACCTCAAGCATGGTATGATAGTCTTTCTAATTTCCTTATTTCTGCCGGTTTCTGTAAAGGTGTGGTGGACACAACTCTGTTCACTAAAAGGGAAGGCCCACATATAATGCTAGTACATATATATGTCGATGACATTATATTTGGATCTACTGACAGTAATTTTTGTAAGGATTTTTCAGCCCTAATGGAGTCCAGGTTCGAGATAAGTATGATGGGGGAAATGAACTTTTTCCTCGGATTACAAGTCAAACAACTTGAGGATGTGATATCGTCCTATTTGTACATGTTTTATCGGACGATATCTCGTGTTTTACATAGCTTTTTGATTGATTTTTGTCTCAAACTCGATCTTATAGGTTTTTGTTGTCATTTCAGGTGTTGGTTGAATAAATTGGAGTGAAAGGAGCTGAAACAACCAGAACTCGACGAGTTCACACATATACTCGGCGAGTTCACGCAAGAACAGAAAGTCTGATCTGCTAAGAACTCAGCGAGTTCTCCTGGCCTACTCGGGGAGTTCACCTGAATCCAGAACCAACTTCCCAATCAGAACTCGGCGAGTTCTTTTATATACTCGGCGAGTACACCTGAAATCTGATAATTTCTGAATATTCCTGATAATTGCCAGATCAAATAGGGAGTCGACAACGCATGAACTCGGCGAGTGTTGGTACACCCTGTGTGACGATAGCAGTCTAATCGATTTGCATTATGGTTTAAGTAATATTCTGAGTATTAACAAGTATTTTGATATATATGTTTAATATGTGTTTGTCTGTTATTGATTGTGTGTTTGAACTTGATGTAACGTATTACAAGAAGTTCAAACATAAAGATCAAAGATTAACTCAAGCATAAGTTAAAACATAAGTTTCATCTCTTAAGTGTTTAAGTTTGTATTGGCTAGATTCGAATAGCTAAAAGGATACATTCGAATCTGTGATAGATTCGAATGAGTCCTTAGATTCGAATGGGCTAGATTCGAGTCTGTCAACATGGACAGATTCGAATGGGCCTTAGGCCAGATTCGAGGTTGGCCCACAACAAACTCGAATCAGGGCCTATAATTAGGGATAGACTCGAATGATTAAGGGACTTTTTGCAGAATTCGTGAGGAATTGAGCAAGAGGCGATCTCGAGTTTATCAGCTAGGTGAGTCTCGTTTCGGAGAGAATTAGTACGTAGGATCGTTCGTGTGTCGTTCGTTCAGCGTCTAATAGTCTCCGTGTTTCCGTTGGTTGAGAGTTGTCCGTCCAACCGTCAACGAGGATTCCGCACTCGTTAACGGATCCGCGTCTAGATAGATCTTGCATTGGTAGACCTTACAAGTGGTATCAGAGCCTACGGAGTGTTCGTGGTGTTCTTCGTGTTCATCAGATACATTCTAGGTTTCTTGACGCTAGTTGGACGGTTTTTCTCTCAAAAAACGTGTTTTTGAGCTTAGCAAATTCATATTCGGGAAACATTTTGTCGTTTTTCACGTTTTTGGTCGAAATCATTATTTTTCGTTTGAAAAATAGTGATTTAATCCGTAAAACGTCAAAAAATCAAAGTGTTAGCCGTTTTTCGAGTTTGCGGCGCTCGAATCTATAGGGGTAATTAGGGTTTTACTTTATTTTCGAGTCTAACCAAAATACGCTCCTTTCGAGTCAATTTCAGTCAGTTTTCGAGTCTGTGTTGTTTCGAATCTGTTATTACATTCGAATTGGCTCTCGAGTCTATATTGTTTCGAGTTTGTTTCGAGTGTGTTACTGTTTCGAGTCTGTGCTTCGATTCTGCTGAATTTCGATTCTGTTGTGCCTTCGATTCTAAGGGTCTTCGAGTCTAAGGGGTCCTTCGAATCTGTCTTGTCTTCGAATCTAAGGAATTGTTCGAATCTGACATAATTTCGAATCTAATTGAATTAAATTACTTAATCGAATTTAATCCCAAATAAATTGGAATCTAATTACATTCGAATCTATCTAGATTCGAAAGAGTTAATCCACATTAGTTTCGAATTAAATTAATTAAGTCTAAATTCAATTTGTTTCAGAAAAGATGTCAAACCTTCAGAAATTCCTTGAAATGGATCACGAAGTTGGGAAGGCCAATGCACCACCAAAGCTGATGAAAGTTGAGGATTACTACTGGTGGAAGGACAGATTTACGGATTTTGTACGATTCAACGATATGCGCATGTGGGTGTGCATTGATGAAGGGTACATTCCACCAGTTTCTGAGGTTGAAGGCCGTCAAAACGTCTTGTCATATCAAATGATGAAAGAAGATGACAAGAAATTATTTGAAGCCGAAAACAAAGCTTTCTCCATTATCCGAATGGCGTTACCTCAAGATATCTTGCACACATTTCGGACTCAGAGGACGTCGAAAGAACTTTGGGAATCTCTCCAGAAAAGGTGTGAGGGTAATCCACGGGTGCGTAGAAAGCGTACAGAGCTGTTAACCCAACAGTTTGCAATTTTCAAGGCTCTTAAGGATGAACAGTTGGATGATATTATCACACGGTTCTATCATCTGATAACAGAGCTTGAAAGTCATGGCATTGAGTACTCGGACAGTGACAAGAACAACAAGCTTCTTGATGCCCTACCAGCCAAATGGGCTATGTACGTGGCAATGATTAAGCTGAATGAAGATAAATACTATGCTCAATCACTGGATGACATCGTGGGAACGTTGAGGGCATATCACTTCGAGATGATTAAAGCTGAGACTGATTACGAGCAAGTCCAAAATCCGGCTATGTATTTTGGAAAGACATCAAAATCATCAGTGACAGCTGATCAGAAGAGTGCTACAGCGTTTTTCACCGGAGAAACGTCATCACCACCAGAGTCCGAAGACTCACTAAATCGCGCGTTCTTAGGGTTAGGAAGATCGGAAGAACCGCAACCTCAAGTCCAACAGGCATCGACCAGTCAGAGCTATTCGAAGATGCCAATGAGCGCAAAGTCGGTGGAAGACCATCTGAATCTGCTTGCTTCGTTTGTGGCCGCATACGGAAATTGCGTTCAAGGGAAGATCAATGATCCGGCTCTTTGGGATGAAGACTACGATCAGGTCGACCCTGATGACTTAGAGGAAATGGATCTGAAATGGCAACTGGCCATGGTAACCCAGAGGGTTAAGAGATTCATCAAGAGAACTGGGAGGAATCTGCAGATGAACAACAAGGGGATAGGATTTGATAAGTCCAAGGTGAAATGCTACAACTGTCAGGGATTGGGACACTTCGCCAGGGAGTGTCAAAGACCGAAGGTAGAGACATACCAGGGGCAGAGTCAGCAACAAGGACAGTACCAAAGTCAGTCCCAACAGAGATACCTTCCGAGTTCCTCATCTGGTCAGGCCAATCTAGCGGGTCTGATATCCAATGTCACTTCTGACAGACAGCTAGATGGTTCCTATGACTGGAGTTCACATCCGGAGTCCAACGCTAGAGCTTTCATGGCTGAAGTTACGGAGAATGGTTGTGATGAAGATGAGCAGACCACAAGGGAAAGCAGTCCGATGTGGGTAGAGAAAGCGAATGATCAGACCGTGCTGGAGTTTGCTGCTCAGATGGCCAATGTGGAATCTGACAACTCAAAGGTTAGTCTTTCTTATTCTCTATTTCGTGATTTATGTGCTTTATGTGTTAGTTCTAACGATAGGTTAAATCTAGTCTTAGACTCACATAAGACCATAGCTGCTCAAAATGAAAACTTAAAAATAGAAAATGCTAGCCTAAATGATATAAAACAAGATTTAAAAGAAAAACTTAAGGCTGATGCTCAAGACGTAATCGTTCTAAAAGACAAACTGAGTGAGCAGTGTGTTAGGATAGAACTTATGTATGAGCACGTAGAGGCCTTGACCAAAAGTTTGAAAGACAAGGACATAGAGCTAGCCGAGACCAAGGTTAAGGTAGCAGAGGCAAATAGCAAGCTGGAAAAGTTTAGGAATTCGAGCCTAAACCTAGGAAAAGTCTTAGATGCCCAAAGACAGTCTAAGAAGCCTGTAGGTCTAGGTTTTCACGAAATTCCTCCACCGTTCAATGCAAACTATGTGCCTCAGCCTCAGGAGAAAACTGACAACTCAGTAGACTTAGAGGACCTACCTGAACCGACACCTGAGCCTACAGTTGAAAATACACCTAAGGTGACTGACTCTACTGTCAAGGTCAAGAAAGTGAAATTTGTGTCTTCCTCCAGTGAAACACCTGCAGGAAAACAGAAAATTTCATGGGCTGACCAGGTCGAAGAGACAGACACTGTAGATGTACCAAAGGTAATAGACACTAGTGAGACACCTAGATCTAAGGGACCAACCAAAAAGTCCATGGATAAGATGTCTTGCTTTAGATGTCACGAGAAAGGGCATGTTGCTTCTCACTGTCCAAATAGGAAAGCTGATGTTACACCTAAGACAGTGAACCCAACACCTGTTAAGCCCTCACCAAGTGTGGCGAGCACTAGTAGTTCTCAGAGTACCGAGAAAACTGTGCAGTTCGCACCAAAACCTGTTGTGAAACAAACACCGGTTAAGGTTGGACCAAAAGAAGTGGTTAGGACAAATTCACCGAATCGTGTCATTAATCAATCTAGGTCAGCATCTCAACAAGTCTATAGGAGCATAACACCTAGCAGGTCACACACTCCAGTTAGGTCACATACTCCTGTTAGACAATATGTTCCGGTAAAAGCTCAGGGATCACAGTCTGAAATGCAATATAATAAGACTTATTCTAGAGCACCACAACAAATGCCTACTCAAAGGCAAAGAGTGAATCTAAATCACTCGGCACCACAACAGAATTCGGTTCAAAGGCCCAAGTCACCTGAAAGGCGAGATGGGTATTTGAAAGAGTTCAAGTATGTGGACGAGAATGGTATTACCAAGTCAGTCATGGCTTGGGTTCCCCGTGATAACTAACCTATTTTCTTTCATGTGCAGGAGATAACTACCGGTCCAAACAACAAGTGGTTCGTTGACAGTGGTTGCTCCAGGCACATGACGGGGGAAAGAAGTCTTCTCACAGACTTCAAGGGGGGTAATAGGGGATTTGTATCATTCGCGGGTAACAAGGGTGGAAATATCACTGGAACTGGAGAAGTCACTAATGGGACGATTACTTTGGATCAAGTTTATCACGTTGATAAACTGGTTCATAATCTCATTAGTGTCTCTCAAATCTGTGATAAGAAGAACTTAGTGTTATTTACTGACACTGAGGCGTTAGTGCTAAAGCCGGGATTCAAGATACCTGAAGATTGGATATTGATGCGGGCTCCAAGGAAGAATGACTTGTACATGCTCGATATGAACAAGCCAGATAATTCGATGGGTCCGATCTGCTTACTATCAAAAGCTTCGGAGACGGAATCGGTTTTGTGGCACAGACGCATGGCTCACTTGCACTTAAGGAAAATGAACTACATAACGAAGAATGGTTTGGTGCAAGGTGTGCCTCTGAAGAGCTTTCAATTTGAAGACAAGTGTCTACCGTGCATGAAGGGCAAGCAACATAAAAAGACACACAAGTCCAAGAAGCTGAACTCCATAACCTCGACATTCGATTTGTTGCATATGGACCTTTTCGGCCCTATCAACAAAAGGATTATAGGAGGTAGTTGGTTTTGCTTAGTTATCACTGACGATTACTCACGGTTTTCTTGGGTTTTCTTTTTAGGTACGAAGGACGAGACGGCTACAAAGCTCATCGGGTTCTTAGACCAAGTGGAGAATTCCTACGGAACAAGGGTTAAAAATATACGTAGTGATAATGGGACTGAATTTAAAAACTCTGTAATTGGTGTATATTGCCTATCAAAGGGCATCGTGCATCAATTCAGTGCACCATATGAACCACAACAGAATGGGGTGGCCGAACGTAAAAACAGAACATTGATTGAGGCTGCAAGGACTATGCTTTCGGATTCAAAGATTCCTACCATGTTTTGGGGGGAGGCAGTGAATACCGCGTGCCATATTTTAAATAGAGTCCTTACAGTCAAATCATTGAACAAAACATGTTATGAAATTTTGAATAAACGGCCACCTAACTTAACTGTATTCGAACCGTTTGGAGTACCATGTACACTTTTAAGAACAAAACATCAACCGAAGTTTGGTGAAAAGGCTGACGAAGGATACTTCCTAGGTTATGTGCCAAACTCACCAAACAAACGGGTTTTTAACAAAACGAGTGGTACTGTGGAGATTGTGTATAATATTGAAGTCACAAGTTATACACATGAAACCCAAACTGGTCCGGAATGGATATTTGACTATGATAAGTTATTTGAGTCATTTAACATTCCTTTGGATGATACTGCAGGTACAATCGAAAAAGACATGGCGACGTTGCACCTAAATGACGATGGCCATATTTTTCCGAGGACCACGTTCGAATCTACGTCCGAGCCTACTGCGACTGTAGATGGGTCTCCAGAAGTTGCTAATCCAGAAGAACCTAATACTGAGAATCAGACTCAAGCATCAAGTTCTGCCTCTGAGGAAAATGTCCGTGAGGAAGAGAATGTGGAAGCTGAGCCTGTTCCCCCTTTAGGTGAAATAGGATCCAACTTAGGAGATAATCTAAGGGTAGACGAAATAGAGACCTCTAGGATTAACAAGAACCATCCTATAGATAGCATCATAGGAAATCCTAACGAGGGTGTGAGGACTCGGAGTAGTGTAAATAACAACACTGTGTTGTTGTCGATGATAAACGACTCCGAGGCATATCATACATGTCTATATTCGTGTTTCATATCGCAAGTAGAGCCCAAAAATGTGCAAATGGCACTTAAGGACAACTCCTGGGTTGAAGCGATGAAGGAAGAACTTTCACAATTTAGGAAACTAGAAGTGTGGGA